>JAECZO010000001.1:79136-266431 GCA_019188245.1 Novymonas esmeraldas | reverse complement strand
GCCAAGCCGCATAATTCAGCCAGACAATCAATGCCCACGTTTCCTTTGGATCCCAACTCCAGTATCCCCCCCAAGCATCAGCAGACCAAAAGGCAGGGAAATGGTTCGGAAAAGAAAAACACGAGTGCGACACACACACGCACACACACACACAAACACGCAAAGAGAGAGAGAAAGAGAAAGAGGGAAAGAGAGGAGCACACACACACACACACAAGGTAAAAAAAAAAAAAAAAAAAAGAGTGACCAAAAGGCAGGGAAATGGTTCGGAAAAGAAAAACACGAGTGCGACACACACACGCACACACACACACAAACACGCAGAGAGAGAGAGAGCAAATGGGGCAAGTAAAGCGTCAACAACACAAGAGCGGGAGAGAGGAGAGAGGAGAGAGCAAAAAAAAAAGAGAAAAAAATGAGAGAGGCGGAGGGTGGGATGAGGACAGGCGTTGTACAGCCACGAGAGCAGCGGCCCACGTCCGCAATGACACACAGACACACGACAAGAACAAGGCAGAGAGACAAAGACGGAGTCGAGCAAGCACGTTGAAGAGAAAGGGGAAAAGAAATTGAACAGGTAAGTCAAGAAAGGCAGGTACACGCACACACAAAAAAACGGGAAAAGGCAAGAAAAAAAAAAAAAAGAAGAGAGCCAGGCAGCGCAGTACCACAACCTGTATGACTAGCTAGGAAAGAGCAACGCACACACACACACACGCGCCACAGAACACGAGTGTGAAGCTGTGTGTGTGTGCGTGTGTGTGTGTGTGTGTGACACCTCCAATGCCACCGCACTTGCAGTACTTTTTTTTTTTTTTTGCCCTCTCTTCTCAGCTCAAGGTGAGACGGCAGTGGTGGAGGAGAGATGAGGACTAGCAAGGTGGAGCAGATATCGCTTTACTGCTACACGAATGTCAGGAATGTCCCGCGTTCGTCGATGCTAGAGTTGTCCTACCTCGCCGTGTCCGATCGTGTGAAGATGTGTGCGTGGGTGTGTGTGCGAGTGCGCCGGGGGCTTGCCTGATTCGGTAAACGCCGGTTGTCGACGTCCTTGCGGTACTTCGGCCACCTCGCCGGCAGTGGGTTCGGCGCCGCTCTACGCCGCTTCTTCTGTATGTGTATGTGTGTGTGTGTATGTGTGTGGGGGGTGTAGGAGTGTTTTGTGTGCGCTCTCAGCGCCACGGTGTCGTTGAAGCGGAGCTGCAGTGCTTCGCAGCGCACACGCGGTCGCACCGAGGTACCAGCGATAGAGAGGAGAACGAAGGCGGATGGGGCGTGCGAGATGACGGAGGCAGCGACGGGCTGCGGAGGAGGTGGTGGTGGACGGGACGCTGGACCTCGTGCGAGAACGGTCGCACACCAGCGTGTGCGGCTTGCATGAAAGCACGGTTCACGCCGGGAGAGCAAAGAAGAAGAACGACGACAATCGCTAGACCGTCAGCGGCGACCGCAAGGCCGCGGCGGGGGGGAGTCCTCGCCGCGTCTGTGCCCGCGCTCCACTGACGCACCGAGGAGGGCCGGCTCGCCTGCTCGGCAGAGGGAGGCGACAGAGGGCGAGAGGGCAACACATGTTAAGGAGAAAGGGAGAGGGGGAGGGGCGCAATGAGGTGTACAGATAGATGACAGGGAATGGAGAAAGGGAGTTGAGGGAACGCCTACGATGAGCCCATGACACACCCGCACACACACGAGGCGCATCGTGGTATGGAAGACTTGGTGAGTGGGTGGGGACCAGAGGAGACGGAGGGCCGCCGCCTCTGACGCCGTCTTGAACCCCTCGAGAAGCCCTCGAGGGGTGCGGAAGGAAGAGGAGGAGGAGAGAGAGCGGGTGCCCCGCTCAGTCTGCCTTCTCCAGCGTCGTGTCCTCCGTCTCGGGGTTGGCGGCAGCGCTGCCGCGGACGGCGCCGCGGACCGACGGCTCGGCAGCTTGCAGGGCGGAGGGTGGGAGAGAGGTGAAGACGTCCTGCAAGAAGGCCCTGTACCCCGCGTTCTCCGGCACGGCAAGGAGCGCGTCGAGCTCGCCGAGTACGTCGATCAGCACCGCCGCCGAGACGCCGCCTCGCGTCGACGAGCTGCTGGGAGAGGCGCTCTCCTGAGGCACCGCGGGTTGTGGGTGGTGGCTCGGCGGTGCACCGCCGCGCGTGAGCAGGCGGGAGATGAGGTTTGACTTCCGCATCAGCAGCACGGACAAGGCCAAATCGTAGACGAAGATGGAGGCGAAGAGCCGGTGAAGCGAGTCGACAGTGTGGAGAAGACCAGGAGACGCGTAGAGCGCCGACTGTGCCACCGTCCACACTCGAGGATTCGTGCTGCTCAGCACACCAGGCAGCGCCGCCGCCTGCGCCGTCTGCTGCTCCACCAACCACGCACTCCACGCGGTGCTCGACATCGGTGCCACGTTCGCGGCGGAGCTGCGAGGCAGGCCGAGCTCCTTGTGGAGTCCGTCGAAGATGTCCTGCAGGGAGGCCGGGACACGTGCCCACTCAGTCTCCCCGTCGGCCGCTGCGTCGGCGGTGGCGGTGGTGGACAAGTGCGGGCCGGCCACGAGAAGGAAGCCGACAACCGAGAAGGAGAAGGTCTCCATGAGCTTCGCGAGCTGCGCCACGAAACCGGTCCGCAGCAGCCGCAGCGCCTCCTGATGCACCACCTCCGGCATCGCGAGGTGCCGGCGAAACATGAGACGCACGGCAGCCTGACGCTGCGCCTCCTCGGCCGCCTCCTCCGCGCAGCACCCGCGCTGCGTGGCGTCACAGCGGGCGACGTCGAAGACCAAGGTCGGGAACCCGTCCACCGAGCCGAGCGTGGCGGCGGCGGCGGCGGCGCTCCCAGCAGCCGCGCTGCCGCCCTTTCTCACGCCGGCTCCCGCCGCACCTCCTGGACCCACCACTGCCGCGTCGGGGCCGGCATACGCCGCGCCGCTGAAGGTGAGCTGGCGCAGCCACCGCGTCAGGAAGCTGTTTGGCGCGGCGGAGCCGGCGGCGGCGCCGACCGTCTCGCCGGACTGGAGCTCGACACCGCCGGCTGCCGGCATGCCGATCTCCTCCTCCAAGAGGGCCATGAAGCGCAGGATGTCGTACGCCGCAGCGTAGTCGCCGTTCTCCACGGACAGCACGAAGAGCTCCACGGCGCAGTGGCTCGCCTGCTGAAGCGGGGCGGCGTCGGTCCCGGCCCCGGTACGCGAGGCCGGGCCGCTGCCGCCCAACTCGGCCACCCGATCCACCGAGAGCGCCACCACCGGCCGGTAGCTGCCCATCATCACGACCCGCACGAGGTGCACCGCCTCGACATAGCAGCCGTGCGCGACACACTCGCGGAAGAGGTCCGTTGGCGTCCCAAGAAAGTCCAGCACGAGGGGCCACCGCGTGAAGTCGATCTTGCGCACGCAGCCCACGACAATCGCGTAGAACTCGGGGTAGTTGCGCAGCAGCGCGATGGCCGCGCGCACGGCGCTGCGCCGGCCGAGCCCCGCCACCGCCGCCGGCGGCGACTCGTTCAGCGTGGTGTGGAGGAAGTAGTCGAGGGCCACGGCGAAGGTGCCGTTCAGCCGCATGCCCTCGAGCCAGTGGAAGAGGTGGCGGTCCCACACAAAGGCAGCGACGCGGGTGTCCACCTCCGCCGCCAGCGACGACGCCGACACGGCGGGTGGCGGCTGGGGTGCGGCGACGTCTGCACCTGGCGACACCGACGCGCCGTAGCGGTCCGGCTCGTAGGACGCACTCGATGGAGCGGAGCCGCCGCTTGGCATCGCCGCCAGCAGCAGTAGTGAGAGGATGCGCTGCGCATACAAGATCGGGCGCAGCGCCAGCTGCGGTCGCGGGCTGGCCCAGCTCATGCCGCCGACGTCGCTGCTCCGCGGCCGACTGGGCCGCGGCGCCGACGTGTCCGTGGCGATGCACAGCATGTACCCGTCGAACGGAGATGGGCAGAGCGGCAGCAGCTCCGAGTCCCGCGTCGCTGCCACCTCCATGCGGTGCGTCGCAGGGACCGTCGTGGCGCCGCAGTGGCGCCACGGCTGCTGCAGCTCGTAGAGCACGAGACCTTGTTCTGCCTCGTGTGTCAGCAGCACCGCCCCGCTCAGAGGAGCCGTGCGATCCACCCAGCAACGGAACACGCAGCCGCCACGCGCGGGGTCCACTGGCGTTGCGACGGCGTTGACGTGCGCCAGGTTGCCGTTCAGGGGCTCCGGGTTGTGGGTGGAGTCGTGGGCAGACGCACGTCCGCGGCCGCCGGTCGCTGGGAGCTCCCCGCGCACCCACACAAGCCTGTGGTCGCTGCGCCTGTGTAGGAGCAGGCGCAGCTCCACATGGTCGTGCGACCGCTGCGGTGCCTCACGGTCGTCGTCCTCGCCACGCAGGCACACCGGGATGACTTGGAGCGGGCTCGCCAGCTCCGTGGGGAGCGCCAGCTGCTGCACCGGCACCAGGGCAACGTACGGCTTCGCCGGAGACGCCCCAGCGGCCTCGTCGGTGAAGACGTCGTAGCGGAACACCCGAACCATCTGGTTGCCGTCGACGACCACCACATACCCCTCCCCGCGGTGGTCCTGGTGCACGCAGGAGAGCTGCAGCGGTCTGCCCTCGAGAGCCACGCGTGCCGAGGCGTGCGACGGCGACACGCTCGAGGTGGAGAAGACGATCAGCTCGTACGTCTTGGCGCTGGTCCGCAGCGCCGGCACCGCCACGGCGACGTCGCGCAGCCACACGGGATCCGCGACGCAGCTGAACGACTCCTCCTCCTCCTTCTTCGACGCGAGCTTCCACGTGTAGCGATCGCGGTTGAACAGGACAAGGCCGCGGCGGCCGGCGCACGTGACCCAGCTCCCACTGCTCGACACGGACCCGTAGAGGAGCGGGTACTGGTCGCCCAGGTAGTCTTCCGGCGGCGCCGCCACCTCCTGCACGCCAATGGTGGCGCTTGCGGCCGAGACCGACACGAGGTACAGGGCGGAGTCGGACAGCAGGGCCAGTGGGGTGTGGTTGCCGCTCGTGGGGCCAATCGTGTCCACCGACAGAACGCGTGACAGCTGCACCGAGAAGAAGCACGTCTGCCCCGGCCCCGCCATCCACAGCCGCGTGCCGTCTCCCTTCCACGACACGGCGGAGCAGCCGAGCGCCGCCTCCCTCCGCGGCACCGCGCGAGACGGCGAGGGGGATCGGCGCTGCGCCTCCGCACCACCGCCACCGGCAGCCGAGGCCGTCGCGGACGCCGCTGCCGCCGATTCTCTCTCGGACGGCGGCATGGCCACCGTGGTGGGCAGACGCGGGGTGCGGAGGAGAGTGGCGCCGGCGGCGCCGGAGAGGTGGAGCGCCACGACGCCACCGCTGTAGTGCACGAGGGCCACGCCGTGCTTGTAGTAGGCCACGCAGAGCAGCTCCTCCGACGGTGACCACTCCATCGCGGAGACGAGGCCGAGAGACTGCGACGCCGCGGAGGTCGTGGACGTGTACGCCGCTGAGGCGTCGCCCACGCCGCGCAGACCCTTCCAGAGAGGAGTTGGCAGCACCTCGAGCGATGTGCCATCGATTCGACGGCACGAGATGGCACCGGCCTGCGTGCACACGGCCAAGAGCAGGTGCCGCACGTTCATGGCCACCATGGACGCAGACACGATGCGTGACACCGAGCCTTGCAGATGCACGTTCTGATGGGTGAAGTTCGTGCCGCACGAGGGGCGGCAGAGCAGCACGCTGCCGCTGGAGAAGACGAAGGAGAGCACCTTCCAGCGCGAGGCGAAGGACGCATGCAGGATCGTGCCGGACAGCCACTCCGCCCCGGCGCTGCGGTGCGCGGCAGCCGTGGAGTCGACCACGGAGAGCGAGAGGAGGGAGGCGCCGGGGTGCCGCACCCGCTGCAGCGGCGCCTCCAACGCGGCTCTCTCGACGGCAGGGAGTGGCGCACTCACCGTCGTCACCGCGCCGCTCTTCGGCTCCTGGTCAGGCGCCTCAGCAGCGGCAGCAGCAGCGGCAGCAGCGCAGGCTCCGTCGCCGTCTGGCGGCCGGGACAGCGGCAGCGTGGTCGGCGCGGCGGCGTCCGACGAGAGAGGCGTCGGCGGTCCACGAACAGCGACACCGGGAGGGCGGATGGCAGCGTGTGCGGCGACACCACCGTCGGCGGCGTCTACGTGGTGACCGCGGCTCACGGTCGGGGGCGCCGCCGCCGCTGCTGTCACCGACGCCGCGTCCGCGACAGCAGCGGCGGCGGTTGACGCGGGGGCGGTGGTGGCGGCCGGGACGAAGAGCGAGCCGAAGGGATCTCGCTGGTAGCGCCTTTGCAAGGGATCGACGAGCAAGAGCGACGGCGCGGACGTCATGGACAAGCGCATGGCCGTCGACGGCAGCGATGCAGAGCCGGCTGCGGCTGCAGCAGCCACTCCAGGAGAGCTGCCGCCAGCACGGCCACGCACTGCGGTGGCTGCAGCCGCACCGCGCTCCTCGTCCTCCTGTCCGGCACAGCGGAAGGTGTGCCCACCGCCCTGGAGCCCTACTGTCGTCCACTGATGGAGGACCTGCTGCATGTGCCACCCCAGCACGTAGACGACACCCGCGGTGGTTGTTACCAGGAACGCGTAAGGGCCGGCGGCGGCGGCGGATGTGGCGAGGCCGGTCTCCAGCGGCACCTCGCCGGAGTAGCACACGCGAGCCGCCGAGTCGACATGGTGCAGGTACACGGCGTGCCGCTTCCGCTCCGCCGACCGCAGGAACTCCGATGGTTTGAGGTTGATGTCGGCCTCGAAGAAGGCGACGTGTCGGGCTGTGACGACGGCGAGGTGGTTGGCCGGCCGCTGCCGCCACAACACGAACAGAGCGGGGTTCTCCTCGAGCGATGTGCCAGGCACGGTGAGCCCGGTGAGGTACACAATGTTCGGCCCCGCCGTCCAGAAGTGGATGCGCAGCTGCGTCACGACGGCCAGGATGGTGCCAGCCGCGTTCACCGACATGGACTGCACCGACTCGCCATCCTGGTAAACGTCCTCGCGGCAGTGCACGCTCACCGCGCCGCTGCTGAGCTGCATGGGCTACGTGGCGAAGACACAGCGGCAGCGCCTACACCGAGCCGCGTGCGCGCCAGTTGGGGCCGAAGAACACCACGAGCAACTCACGAGTCCCCTCTGGGTGCCGCTGCCTCCCGCCCCCCCCGCCCCCCCGCACACCCAAGCTGCGTGAGTGTGTGAGAGAGAGGTGACTGGAAGGAGAGGGGCACCGTGCCGGTGCTCCCCTGCTCCGTCACGGCGGGTGCGCGTACGACGAGGAGGAGGCACAAAAAAAAAATGCGATGCGTCAGCCAGCGAGGGAGAGGAGGGGACGGAGGAGTCCAGCACGGAAGGGAAAACAAACAAAAAAACAAAAGAGAAACAGAGAGGCGGCGGTGGTGGCGCGCCGACACACGTCGCGGGCAGCGGGCAGCCGGTGGACACAGCAACAAGTCAAAAGGGGGGCAGAAAGAAAAAAACCGAGCCGCGCGACTGCTGCCCTCTTTTGGTTTCTTTGTCGCCGACATCGACGGAAGGAGAGTGAGAGAGTGAGTATGCGAGTGAGAGAGATGAAGAGAGAGAGAGAGGAGGTTTGTGTGTGTGTGTCTGTGTACGTGCGCAGGTGTCCTCCACGCCGGCAGCCACGTCTACTCGAACGTGTAGGTGTGGCCATTAGATGAGGAAGGCGAGACGCGAGCAGAGATGCGACTCTCGCTGACGCGGGGACGCACACTCGAGCCACAGCGCCATTCCGGTCGTCGCGTGTACGCGTGCGTGTGTGTGTGTCATGAGGTGTGGCTGCTGAGTTTCTCCTCTGTTTTTTTTTTTTTTTTTGCGCAGTTGGATTCTCGGTCCGTGAACGGGGGGAAGGTAGCAGGCACCACGCACAGGAGCGCTGGTGCTGACGAGGGTGGCGGAGAGTTTTGGGATGCTCACTGCGGGGAGCGGGACGGAGGAAAGAGGAGGGTGTGTTGGTCACGCGTTCCCCCGAGGGCCAGCACGCGCTTTTGTGAGCCACTGTTGTTGTTGTTGTTGTTTTAGGTGGCGTGTCGGCGACACAACGTGTGTCACCCTCAGGTCTCTCAGATCACCTGCCTCCTCCTCCTCCTTCATTGTTCTCTCCCACCCTCTTCTCTTCTCTTTCTCTCACAGGCACACAGACACACATGCCTCACTGCTCCGACATCTTCATGAGCGGTGTGAAGTCGGTGCTGGCGCTGCTGAAGACGGAGCTGACGATGCCGGCGTCGTTGCCGCGCTGCTGTGACCGGCGGCGCCGGTAGCGCGCCTCGTTGACGTCGTCCAGAGACGGCACACCGAACCTCTTGTGCAGGTACGCGAAGATGTCCATGAGCACCGCCGTGATGCCCTCCAGCTCCGCCTCCTCCGGGTACTCCGCCTCCGGGACACTCCACGCCGGCTGGAGCAGCGGCACCAGTTCCCGGCGCGACGCGGTGACAATCATGCAAAGGATGCTCGTGCACAGACGTTGCATCGACACCTTGGTGCAGAGCGGGGCGACAAACGAGAACAAGAAGACGCGCCGCACCGCCGTGGTGATCTCGCGCGCGACCGCGTCTGACACCTGCCCCGCGTCTGACAGCGTCTGCACCGATCGCAGCGTGTCGGCCAGCGGGAAAATTCGGACAAAGTCGAAGTGAATCGTGTCGCACAGCACGAGCTCCACATCCAACACACTGCGGCACCACTGCTCCAGCTCCGCGGGGGACGTCGTGCTCACGTCGAGGTCGAAGGCGGCCTCGACCAGACGCGCCAGCCGGATGTGTGCGTGTTCGACCTTCGCGGCGAGGAAGACGCACGTGGTGGCGAGGACGACCTCGTTCACCTTGCGTCCGCCGTGCGCAGCCACAAACTCATGCCAGTAGCACAGCGACGTCAGCAAGACACTCTCCGCGAGGCGGAACTTGCGCACGAGGTAGTCCGATATGACAAAAGCGGATTGTGAGAGACGGAAGTAGCGACTCGTGAAGGCCGGCAGATACGGTGCAGTGAAGCCGGTCGACGCGGCCGAGCTGTACACCGGTGACGAGGGGCTCGACGACATGCCGCGTGCGTGTCGCGCTCTCCAGCCGCTCGTTACTGTTGCTGCAGCAGCTGCTGCTGTTACTGCTTGGCAGCTGCTAGAGAACTCCGAGGCGGCACCGCTTTCGCGGCTCAGTGAGACCCTGTCGCCAACACCTCCACACACACACACACACATGCGCGTGGGTGAGTGGATGGGAGTGGTAGTGATTGTATTCGTGGGAGTGGAGGAGACAAAGAGCGAGGGAGACAGAGAGGCACACAAGGATCGGTGGTGGAGGATGAGAATGCAGCTACACGTCAGCAATGTGTGTGTATGTGTGGGATGAGGGAACAGCAACATCGCCGCCCCCCGCTCCCTGACGCATAAAAAAAAAAAAAAAATGGGCCAAACGCGAGGGAGGCCGCAGAGCGAAGGAAGAGAAGAAAGAGAAGAGCTGGTGGTGCGTCAGACTCAGAGTGGTGAAGTGTGGCGTGTGGCACACACACCTCCCCCACCCACTCACTCACCCACTCATCCCCA
Source organism: Novymonas esmeraldas (assembly GCA_019188245.1). Classification (NCBI taxonomy): domain Eukaryota; phylum Euglenozoa; class Kinetoplastea; order Trypanosomatida; family Trypanosomatidae; genus Novymonas; species Novymonas esmeraldas. Next base: position 256,895 of record JAECZO010000001.1, on the reverse strand, counting down.
TCTCTCTTCACTCACTCAAGCAGCTTTTGCACACACACACAGAGAGAGACACACACACGCATGCCCTCAGGCTGCAGTGGTAGCCCCACATGCGTGCATGTGTGCGTGTGTGTGTGTGTGTGTGTGTGCACTTGCACATCTGCCCTTTTGTCGGTTGTTGTTGTTGTTGTTGTTTTTTTTTTTTTTGGAAGTGAATGCAGTGACGTCAGAAGAAACGTAACAAAAGAAGAAAAGGAAAATGAAAGGTCACAAACAGTAAAAAAAAAAAAAAAGGATCAGTCACGTCACCCTCGCACATCTCCTTCTCTCTCAGCCTCTGCCGATTCCTATCCATCCCTCCTCACCGCAACCTCCTCCTCCACCTCTTCCTCCCTCTTCCTCCCACCGCCCCCCACACGTGGACACGGAGCTCGTGAGCATGTGGACGGCAGGGAGAGGAAGAGAGAGAGGGGGGTGAGAGGAAGAGTTGGGTGGGGTGGGTGGAGGAAGAGAACGACGCAAGACAGAGTGCTCCATCCGGTCCGCGAGGGCCGGAGAACGTGAGTGCGGCTCCTAAATGGAGGCACACAGAAGAGGGGAGTGAGAGGGGACAGTTACTTGTATTGCCAGGCTCAGCTTCAGTCGATGCTGGTCCTCCTGCCGCACCCAGCCTGAGAGAGAGGAGGAGGGGGGAAGGTTGAGGGGTCGTACCCTTCCTCCGCCCTCCTCCTCATTCTCACCTCCACACACACCCCACACACCCCCACACCTCCGCCCACGCAGCCTCCCGCAGATTGCGCCGTGGGGAGACTAGCGAGGCAGGAAGTCGGGGCGAGGGGGGATGGGAAGGTAAGGCAGCGGGACGTGGAGGCCACAGCGAAGAAAAGAAGAAAAAAAACGCCGCCTCACACCTGCCTCACCCCCACGACTCCTTCCTCCCTCGCGCAGCCGATCTCAACGCCTACACAGACACACAGTGGTGGGGGAGTGCGCTTGTTTGCTTGTGTGTGTGTGTGTGTGTGTGACGATGCAGGGCCGCCGTCGGAGAAGGAAGACGCGGAAGGGACGGAGAAAGGGAGGAGCAGAGAGGGGGTGGCAGGCGTGAGAGCCGCATCTCTCTGGTGAAGCGGTCTCTCGTGGGAGTGCCGTGCAGGACGTCTGAGCAGGTGCGTTTAGTGCTGCTCCTTGTGGTGGCGGTGGGCGGCAATGACGACCTTGGCGGCCTCCTGGCGAGACAGGAGCTTCTCCAGAGAGCGGGCGGACAGCGCCACGCGCAGCTTGTGGCCGCGGAACTCGGTGCCGTTCTTCTCGCTCACAAACTTGCTGGCCGCAGCGGCGGAGTCGAGGTAGGCGTACACGAAGTTCTGGCGGTACACGCGCATGCGCTGCACCTTCACACCAGCGAACAGCTCCAGGATCTGCTTCTTCGTGGTCGAAGGGCGGAAGATGGGGCTGACGAACACGCACGCGGAGTTCTCGTGCGCGTCCGGCTTGGGGCTGGCCTTGGCAGGCACCACGAGCACCGTCTGGCCAAGCACCTCCTTCTCGTTGAAGAGGTCGATCGCCTTCTTCACGGCGGCGGCGTTGTCGAAGAAGATGATGGCGTAGCGGTGGCGGCGCAGCTGGACCTTGGTCACCTTGCCGGCGGCGGCGAAGACCGCCGAGGCGTCGGCGACGGAGCCAGTGCCCCAGTTCTTCACGTACACACCGTGCGACGCGCCAGGGGCGGCGCGCGGCGCGGGGGCGGCGGCCTTCGGCGCCACCTTGGCGGCGGGCTTCGGGGCCGCGGCCTTCGGCGACGGCGCCGGCGCCTTGGCGGCGGGCTTGGGCGCGGCCTTCGCGGCGGGCTTGGCGGCGGACTTGGGGGCGGCCTTGGCGGGCATGGTGATGGACGTGAAGAGGTGTGGAGGGGTGCTTTTTGTTACTCGAAGGTCGAGGTGGGAGCTGAGAGCTGAAGAGCAGACCGTGGGGCAGAGAGGAAGAGGAGAGCGTGTGGGCATGCACGTGTGTGTGTATGTGTGTGCGTGTGTGCATGGCAGCAACGGGGGATGAGAGAGAGAGAGACAAAGAGACAGACAGGGAAGTAGGAGGAGAGCAAGTGCTGCGAGCGGCACCGGCGACCGCGGTTCGCGCACTCATCGCCGAGGATGAGGTGCCACAGGCGCGCACACACAAACACACACACATACAACGAAAACAGAGTAAAAACAGCGGCTGCATACGCGCACATACGTGCGCATCCGTGTGCACGGGTGTGTCCAAGTGCGTTTGTGCTTCTGTGTGTTTGTGTGTGTGTGTGTGTGTGTGTGACATGCAGTCCACTTCTGAAGGAGTGTGAGAGCGGGAGAAAGAGAGAGAGAGCGGAAGAGGAAGCACAAGGGCTACTGGAGGCACGTGCGTCGCGGCGCACACGCCAGCACGACGATGTATGGGAGGTCCACAGCGTCGCTGAGAGGTGCCCACTCCGTCCACGTGTGCAGGTAGAAACAAGGCTGTAGACCTCGCTCCGCCAACGCAGTCGCCTCCGCGCCATCGACAGCGGCCAGGTGCAGCGCGCCGGGTGCCAAGAAGGACCCGGTGAAGGGACGCACCTCATCCGCAGACCCTGCGCTGCACTCCTCCCTGCATCCCAGCGCGGCAGCGCCACGTACACAGCCGTAGGCGAACGATCGGCCAGCGATGCCGACCAGCTTCACGGCGCACTCTCGCGCACCCCAGTGCTGCGCCAGCACCACCGAAGCGTAGGCCTCCGCCTCGCTCGCACACGGCGTGGGCATGTGCCTCCACCATCCGCTGCGACGGCGCAAGGCGGCACCCGAGTAGACGACGCCGTCATCGCTGGCGCCGGCCTCCCCCCTTGACGGTCGCTGCTCCATGCCGACCAGCGCGCGCCGTATGGCCTCGGCAGGCGCCTCTGTGCTGCACTGAGGCATCCAGCGCCGGCCGAGATGAGGGAAGCGGCGGCGCACCCGATGCACCTCCGCCACACTCGCGACATCGACGGCGTATTCAAAATCGCCACGCGTGCCACGCGGCGCGGCGGCAGACGAGAGCGTTGTCGTCCCTCGCACATTGCGCTCCACGTGGTCGTGAGACACACCGGGTGACGGCGGCAGCGCCGGCCACGCCACGGACGCCGCGGCGACGTCCTCATGTGAGATGCTGAGGCGGCAGCGATGCAGCTGCGGGGCGGCCTCGCGACCACCAGTGAACACGATCGCCGTCTCATCGCCGGGGACTGGACGACGAGCCTCGCGCGACAGCGGCAGGGCCGCAATGGCCGTCGAGGCGGCAACGCGGGAGAGCACAAACGGCAACTGGTGTCGGGGGTGGAGGGTGGCGGCGGCGGCGCAGAAGGCCGCGCCGTCCTGCGCACTGTAGCCGGGCAAGCCGGAGGCACACAGCGCAGAGAGTGCTGGCGCGGCTGACGCGGGTGTGGTCAGCCGGCACACGGCTACGGCCGCCCCCGCGAACAGCGCCGGCAGAGGATGGCGCCGGCACACGACCCATGCCGCCGCTCCTCCGCGCGCCTCTCTCATCTACCAGGACAACAGCGATACAGGAGTGGGAAGGTAGAAAGATAGAGAGGTGGGGAGGGGAGCAACGCACTCACACATATGCGCAACGAGATCGGAGAGATAGAGAGAGAGAGACGGTGTTACGGACCAGTGCGTGTCTCTCTGTGCATGTGTGTGTGTGTGTGTGTGTGTCTCCGTGTGTCTCACAAGCAACGAGAAAAGAGGTGATGGTAACAGCGAGGGAGCGATGTCTGGAAGGGCCTGACGCACAGAGTCTCGCGGAGGGGGCCTCGCAGATGCCTCCTCTCTTTTTTCTTTTTCTTTTTTTTACTTGCGTGTTCCTCTGGTGCCTCTCTCTCTCTATGTATGCGTGTACGTACGAGTATGTGTGAATGTCTGTCTCTCTCTCTCTTCCTCCCTCCCTCGGGTGCTCCCTGCGAAAGAGCATCAGAGGCGGAGCCGCTGCACCCACGGGGCACGAGCAACGCCACCGCAAGCGACGTGAGGTGAGGGGGGAGAGAGGGGACACGGAACGAAAGAACACACGAGAAGCGTGCGCGGCACGTGGACGGTGCCTCGCCGCTCGCTACAGCCACATCACGCGCTGGCACACACATGGGAAAAAAAACAAAAGTAAAGGAGAAAAGAGAGACAGAGAAGGGGTGGGGGGAGTTAAATCAGCACCTCATGTACATCGACTACGCCTGCTCAACCTCACACACAAACACAAGCGACCAAATGGAGATATCAGCAGCACAGCATAGCACCCCGACGACTCGGGGAAACAAAAAAAAAAAAGCGCAAAGCACGCAGCGCAGGACAGGGTCACGCACAAACCAACCCACTACACGTACGAGAGGGGGGGGGAGAGGTGGAAGAGAGGGATGGATACCTCTCCTACCGGAGCTGCCACCGTCACAGCCGGCGGAGTTCTGCGGAGCAGTGCCACCAGCGCCTCTACCGAGCTCTCGCTCCCGAGTGTCACTCTCACGGGTTTGATTGCTGCGAGGAGCGGCGCGCCTCCCACTGCTCGAAGCGCTGCCACATCTCCTGGCGCGGCATGCCAGAGCTCCGGCGCCGCTGCTGGTCGTGCTGCTGTTGTGCGCGAAGTTCGCTTGTGACGTGGCCCACTGCGGCGTGCATGTTCCTCTCCATTCGCAGCGAGGCGCGGTCAGTCGCCGGTCGGCTCGAGAGGGCGCCGTGCTGCGTTTCACGGAGACCAGCAGAAACGTCGCGGTGGCTGGCGAGCGCGGGGGGAGAAGCAGAGGCGCTGCTGCAGCTCACGTCGAACAGAACCTGCTCGATCTCCATCTCCATCTCCCGCAAAATGTCGTCGTCCGACTGCAGCAGCTCAGCCAGGGCAGCGGACAGCGGCGGGTGCGGCGGTGGCAGCAATGGAGCCGCGACGAGGTCGGTGGCGGCGCTGCTGCGACGAGTGGAGGAGAAGCCATCGGACGAGCATGTCGCCGCGTCCTCCAGCACCTTCACCGCAGCCGCGGCAGCCGTGCTCGCGCTGTCGCTCTCATCGTCCTCACCGCTGCTGGCGCCACCCTCCGCCTTGCGCTCCGCCGCCGCCTCCTGTGCGGCTGTCTGCGCCGCTGCAGACACGGCGCGGTGTTGCTCATACGCGTGGAGGTGGGCCGCCTCCATCGCGGCCAGAGTTGTGTGTGCCGCCTGCACAGTCTCCTCCAAGTCCCAGCGAGCGTCCTGCTCGCCCGCCTCCACCGCATCGCGCCCCGTCGACTCAGCCGCCTCGAGGGCGGCGCGGCTGTCGCGGTCGCGGCGGCGGCGCTGCGTCAGCTCCTCCAGCTCCTGCGCGCGGCGCTCGTCGAACTGCTTCGTCAGGCGGTCCCGCACGGCGCGGTGCGTCTCCCGCTGCTCTGTCAAGAGCGTCACGCACTGGGTGAGGTGGGCCCGCTTCTCCTCGCGGACGGCGGCGCGCTCGGCGGACTCGGCGGCCTCCCCGCCGCGGCCCCACGCCTCCGTCACGCGGCGCTCCTCGGGGAAGACGGGACGCTCGTCGAGGTACGTGAGCGCGGGAAGCTCCAGAATCATGTTCCGGCGGTAGTGGCGCAGCCGGTGGGAGAGTCCATTCCCGTGCAGGTAGATGACGCTGACGAGCGGGAGGCGCTGGAAGAAGTGCGCGATCGCGAGTGGGTCGGGTTTCGGCAGCGCCGCGGCGGTGGGGCCGGCGGCGAGCGCGACGGCACCGGACGCGGCGGCGCTGACGTCCGCGGCGTCTACGATGCGGATGTCATCCTCGAGGGCGGTGCTGCCAGGCTCGCCGGTGGCGACAGCGGCGACGGGCGAGGACGGTGTCGGGGGCTCTGTGGCAGGCGGCTCGCGCGCTGACTCGATGCGGTTGAAGGAGAGGTCCACGCTCGTCAGCGTGCCTGCCAGCTGCCACAGCTCCTCGCACACCTCCAGGGAGGTCAGGTGGTTGTGGGAGGCCTGCAGCGTCTCCAAAGACGGGCATCCCGCCGCGATACCGCGCAGCGAGGTCAGATAGTTGTGCGACACGTTCAGCACGCGCAGTCCGCGCAGCGTCGTTGTCAGCGACGCAAGCGAGCGGATGAAGTTGTTCTGCACGAAGAGGGAGACGAGGCAGTCGCTCTGCCCCTCGAGACCGCTGAGCGCCGACAGCGCGTTCTGCTCCAGCCAGAGCACCTTCGCCTCGGTGTAGGGCTCCAGGTTCTCAATGGTGGAGAAGCCGTGGCAGTGGAGGAAGAGCTGGTCATTGAGGCGCGGTGCGGCGTAGCCGCCGTTGGCCTTGCACGAAGCCACGATCAGCTCCTTGGTCATGTCCGCCATCGCAACAGCACAGACGCCAGCGCGGGGGGGATCTGTGTGAATGTGTGAATGTGTGTGTGTGCAAGTGTGTGTGTATGTCTGACTGTGTAGTAGTCGTTGCAGGAGACGTGGCGGGACCTCTTGGCTGGCGGGCCCAGTGATACCGCAGAGAGTACAGCGAAAAAAAAAAAGTGTGGTGGCGTCGTGCGGCGTGCCACGGCGGCAACAAGGAGCACAGGAGATGAAGGAGAGGGGGGGAGTCGGCAAAGAGGAGCGTACACAACGCCGGCTCGCGCATTCCGTCGGCGGCCACGTCGTAGAGAAAGTCGCAGCACATGTGTGTGTGTGTGTGTGTGTGTGTGTTGTTGAGCGACCACGCCTCCACACCCGCCAACCAAAGGTGTACGCCGGCGGCAGCAGCGGCTGAACCGTTCCTCTGTGGTGCAGGCCCCGGGGGGTGCGCGCACACCCAGTGCGTCCAACGAGCTACACCAACACCAGAAGCACACACACACACACATGCATGCGCATATTTACATGCAGAGGAGTGGGAGGGGTCCTGTGAGCACGACATCGCGCCTCGCAGGTGCGACGATCCTCATGCACTACTCCTCTTCCTCCTCTCTCCCTCCCCCATCCGCTCCGTCCACATGATTTCATGTGGACGGATGTACTGTGCTGCTGTTGGATTGCTTTTTTGTTTTTTCTTTTTTTTTTTTTTAAGATGATTCGCGAGGTCACTCACGCCTCTCCTCCCTCCCTCTCCTGCGTCTTCTTCTCCCCCACCCACTTGTGCTCCCCTCCCTCTCTCTCCCTCGCCCGCGAAGCCGCCCATCGCCTACCGCCCTCCCCACTCGCGCGCTTCTGCGAAGGCGCGCGGGTGTGGGGGGTGGTGCGTTTGTGTTGATGTGTGTGATCTATACTCGCCTCTCCCCTCCCTCACTCTCCCTCTTCCTCTTCCTCTTCCTTCCTCCCTTTGGTTCCTTCATCGCTCCTCCATCCTCTCCCTCCGCCTCGTCCCCCCCCCTCGCACGCCATCGGGGCCTTCACTCGTTTTTTTTTTTTCTGCCGGGCGTGACGCAGGTGCCTCGTCGGCGCATGCATGTTCACACGTCGAGGCGGGGAAGTGCCGGAAGGAGTGACGGAGAGCGAGACCATGCTGAACACGCTGGTCCATCACACACACACGCACACACACAGACGGAGAGCGACACAGAGAGAGAAAGAAAGAGAGAGACGAGGATGGACGTGGCAGACAGGACACAGAGGAGAGGGAGAGAGAGACAGAGTGAGGGGGAGGGAGGCGTGGCGAGATGCAGGGGCGAAATGTGAGGCACGGGTGAGGTGTGAGAGGGCGGCAAGAAGAGGAAGGACGGGCCAGCTCAGAGGATGACAACCACCGAACCAGGGAGTAGAGGGAGGAAGGGAAGGTGAAGACACACGGTAGATCAGCACCTACCCATCCACACGCACACACAATTGCAGTGACAGAGAAGCCACAGACTTCAGAAAGCACAAGCGGCACACTCCAACCGACAGGAGCACACACGCACACACACAGACACAGACACACACCGAGAGAGAAAGGCGCGCACGCACACGCACGCCATCTCTCGTCCCCCCTCCACTTGCTCGCCGCCGCCACGGCAGCGGCGACGCGACAAGCGGAGAAGTCCACATGGAGAAAGAAAAAAAAAAGGGGGAAAAGGAAAGAGAAGCAACACAACGCACACACGGGGGGGAAAAGTTGCAAACAAGGCAGAGTGAGCGAAGAAAGGGGGGTGGGGACACCGCAGCGGAGGAGCGCAACGTGGATGTGGGCAACAACACCGCACACACCCCACACGCGCATACACACATACAGCCAAGAGAAGGCGCACCCACACATGCACACGCAAGCACGTCCATGCTCACCGCTGCATGTACGAATAGGATTAGAGAGAAAGGGGAGGGAGCACAAGTTGCCGCCCCCATACACCGCCGCCAATGGACCCACGACAAGGGGTCGCCTCCCCTCCCCCTTCTCTCAGGTCTTTTCTGCTCCTGTGTATGTGTGTGTGTGTGTGTGCATCGCCGCCAATCGGATGGACGGCGCGCCTCAACAGCTTCTTCCCCTCTTCCTCCACTCCCACACACCACAACTTACACACACGCACTCTCTCTCTCTCTGAGAGAGTAGCAGCACCGCTGCACAGTGCCATACGTAAAGTCACAGATGTGCAACAGCAGAGCACCGCAGCCACGCAGCGCAGCCCAGCGGCGACCGCACACAAACACACACACACAAATACAGAGAGACACACACGCCTGTGTGTGTGCTCGCCGACAGGCACACAACGAAGAGAGGCGCGCGGCCAAAGAGCAGAACGCGTTGGCCTCAGCCTCAGCAGACACACACAAACACACAAACAAACACAAATACAAACACGGAGAGACCCATACGCAAAAAAAAAAAAACAAGAGAAAGAGGTCCTCCACACCGAGTGCTGGGCAGCACTGCAGCAGCGCCACCACAACAGGACAACACGAACGCCTTGAAGATACATAGAACAACAACAACAACAACAAAGGACTCTCGGAGAGACGGGGGAGAAAGAGAAGACAGAAAAAGGGGGGGGCGGGGCGGAGAGAGAGAGCGAGAGGACAGGGAAGAGGGGGGGAGGAGAGACACGGGTGACTCAGCGCCTTCATCTCCCACCCTCCATCACCGCCAACACCCCCGGCGGCTTGTCGCAGGTGCGTCTAGAGAGTACCGGGGGACATGGTGTATCCCTGAGGGTCTACGTCGGTCGTCATCTGCGACACCTGCTGCACCCGGTCAAAGACGGTGTCCAGCATGGCGCGGAGGTCCGTGTAGCTCACCACCAGCACGGTGTTGCTGTTGTCGGTGCCGATGAGCTGAATGGTCTCGTCGGAGCCGACGTCCAGCTTGTTCAGGCAGTGATACACGTGGCCCCAATCAACGTTCATCCGGTTCTGCTCGTCCACCTGGTTGAAGAGGAACTGGTTGAAGAGGCGCAGGACGTAGCGCTGGTTCTCCGACGCATACTCGTGCACCCCGTTCGGCGACTCCAGCGCAAAGCTGAGCTTGATCAGCAGGCGCATCAGCCGGCCGTTGTGCATCTCCTTCTGGCACTGCGCCATCAAGAAGTCCGTGTGGCCCTCCTGATGCCCCACCTCCATGGACATGCGCTCCCCGAGGGCGTGGCACAGCTGCGCCGACTCGGCTTGCCCCTCGAGGCACGTCTTGATGAGCTCCCAGAAGCTCTGCGAGAACCCCGGCAGCGGCTGCTTGTTCGTGAACGACTCCACCTTGACGTTGAGGTTGCGCGATGCGAGCTGGAAGAGGATGAAGCCGAGTGCCTGGATGTCCTGCTTCATGAGCACGCTCTGCTGCACCGTGTTGCCGCGGGGCTCCAGCAGGTCTGTCAGCCCCAGCCCCGTGAAGTAGAAGCGTCCGGTCGTCTCCACGTAGACGATCTTCGACCAGTGCAGGCCGTGGAGCGGGATGAGCGTCTCGTGGAAGGAGCGGAGGAGACCGACGAGCTGGCACGCGAAGGACCACAGCAGGCCCTCCGTGGCGCGCCGTCCCTCGGTGAAGAAGGCGTCCTGCAGACTCTTCGCCCCTGCCATGTAGCGGTACTCCATGATCACGTCGGTGCTGCCCATCACGAACTCCTCCGTCACGAAGAGGTTCGTCAGCGGCACCAGATTCGGGTGCCGGTACTGCCGCAGCGCCTCCTTCACCGCGACACACTCCTCCTCCTTCACCGGCACGTTCACCAGCCGCCGCAGGAGGATATCCTTGCCGGTGTACCGCGCACTCGTCTGGTACACTTGCATGCGCACCTTCGGCAGCATCACGCTCGCCTTCGGCTCCGGCTCGAGGTTGAAGATGGTCGTGTAGATGGAGAACTTGGAGGAGGCGACGTGCGTGACGGGGCGCCGCGGCCGGGCGGAGTGCGGGGTCGCGAGTGAGTTGCGCACCGACGGTGACATGAATAGACTACTGATGGGGGTGTACGGCGTTGCGGGGAACGGGTCTGCCGCCATGGAGAGACTGCCGTTGGTGCGGTACACATCTAGATGGTGCTGCGGGTTGTAGAGGCTATGCGGTGAGGAGAAGGTCGGCGACATCATCTGCACGCCATTCGCCACACCAGGGATGCTGCCGGTGATTGGATTCATGGCGTGGCGCACGCCGCTCGCGGGGCTGCTGCTGTGGCCACTGCTTTGCTGGGGCGCAGGGAAGCTGTGTTGGCCGGAAGCGGTGTTCACAAGGGTGTGCCGGCCGCCGCCGAGCATGACGCGATGACCGCCCACCGTCGTCGACGCACGCAGAGAGATGCACGCAGAGGCAGACACACACTCACACACACGCACAATGAGAGAGGTGTGGTGTGCCTCCCTCTTCCTCGCCGTTCGTCGATACCCTCCCTGTGCAGTAGCGCGACTCTTACACACACACACACATATACAATCACACGGCTGCTGTCGTGCACGCACCGATGCGTGGTGGAGCGATGAGTGGATCTGTCTGTCTGTCTGTGTGTGTGTCGAAGGGGGTGAAAGGAGGGAAGTGGGGAAAGGGGGGAGGGGGGGGAAGAGAGAGAAAGACAACAGACGCCGACACGCGTATCCCTAAATTGCAGTCTCGTCGCTGTGGAGGAGAGAGAGAGGATGGAGAAAGAGAGGGAGGAAGGAGGAGGAGCAGAGCAATGAATGGCAGCCATGTGATGATGCACATGCACGTGTGTGTGTGTGTGTGTAGGGGAGAGGAACGTGGCGAGTGGCCAACACGTGCAGACGTCAGACAGCCAGCACGACCACGAAAGGGAGCGCAGGCAAAGGAGAGAGAGAGAGATGAACCGAATGGGAGAGGTGGTGGAGGGCCACGATTGGTACATGTATGCATGCACGTGTGTGTGTGTGTGTGTGTGTGTATGTATGGTGTTGAACAGCGACGAGTGAAGCAGAGGGCAGTGACAAGGAAGCAAAGAGACGAAGTCCGAGCCCCCTCTCGCTCTGATCCCTCCAACAAACTCCTCATCTCACCTTCGCCTATCACACATACACAGACACACAGACACACACGCACGGACGAACGTACGCGCCCCACCTCTGTTGCGGCCACCGCATCGACGTCGGCGACGCGGGTGAAGGCAATTTGACTTCCTCGTCCCCACAAGACTGCCATCCCCCCCCCCCGCCCCGTGCAAGAGCTTCGGCACGTGCACACCGTGTCGCTTGTCTCCTTTCTTTTTTCGGCGCCGTTTGTGGCCGCCTACACACACACACAGACACCGACACACATCCCGAGGACGTGGCGGAGAGAGGCACACTCGTGTTGCTGCGGGGTCTGTGTTCAGTCCACCACGAACTCGTTGCACCCTGGGGACACATCCACGCGCACGCCAACCATTCCCCACTACTTCTGCGGCCGCTTGCCAGACGCCGCAAACTTCTCTTTGCGTGCCTGCGCTCCCTTGCCGCCAGCAGCTTTGCGCTTCGCTGGCCCCGACACAGCGACGAGAGCGCCGTCTGTCATGCGCACGTTCTTGACGCTCGCACCGCGGATGAAGCACTCGCGTGCTTTCCAGAACGATTCGCCGTCGGCGCCGGTGCGGGTGCAGTGCTTGATCACCACGTTCATTGCGCGGTCGGTGCGCATCACCGTGCCATTGACAGTCTCGCCGTCTGCCAGCTCGATGGACACCTCCTTGCCGCGGCAGTTGCGCAGGATCTCAATCGGTGTGATGGGCCGGCGTGGATGGCTCATCTCCCGCCTGCGTCTATGAACGAAGCACTGGGAGCAGACCCTCGGTGCGGCCACAAAACGCAGAGCACAGTCTCGTGAGTGTGAGTGTGTGTGTGTGTGTGTGTGTTGGAGAGGAGAGGAGGGCGGGGTAGGCGATGTGGGGACACATGCACAGAGAGAGAGAAACAGAGAGTGGAAACGAGGGCATTTGCGGCGCCATGAGCGCAGAGAGAAATAAATTTTAAAAAAGAAGACACACGAAAGACACGCGTGAGAGTGAAAGTGATAGGGGGAGAAGCAGCGCCATCTCACTCCCTCCCCTCTCCCTCCTCCCCCTCCACTCCCCAGCAGCGCGGCCTCTATCACGATATCGAGGAAGCCCAGATATGTGAAGAAGAAGGAGTGGTGGAGGTTGCCCCAGCCACACGTGTGCACGCGCGTGCGTGCATTTTGCTTATGGGTATGTGTCTCTGTGTGAAAGCACCGCACAAACAACCGGTGAACTGATGCGGACCCAGGCATGTGCACAGGTATGCATGCCAGTGCCCATACTCTTGTGTGTGTGTGTGTGTGCCGGCGTGATTCATCGAGTGCGTACGAGACGCCAGTCGATGTGCCACGATGCTGCTTGAGCAGACGCCGCGCCCCCCAAAAAAAACCCTTCCCACCTCCGTTGCAGCCCGCAGCGGGCAGCTGGGATGAGCACCACCAGCAGCAACGACGAGTCGAGGAGCGGAAGTAGACGAGAGAAGCTCCTTCCACAATCAAAAAAAAAAGGAGAGTTTGTCGCTACTGAAGTGGCGCGCAAGCCTCCCCGTGGTCTGCCCTCACCGCTTCGTCAGCTGCAGCCTGCGGACTGGCTCTCCCGTTCGACGGCTGTCCTGCACCTCCTCGGCGAGGTCGCGCAGCGCCGGGAACACCTCGATCATGCGCTGCAAATCCCCATCGTCCATGAAGGAGAAAATGAGGACCTTCGTGAGGCGGGGGAAGGAGCGGAAGCAGCGCAGTCGCGCCAGCCGCGTGCGCTCCTCCTCGACAGGGGCACCGGCCGAGATGCAGAGTGAGCGCAGCAGGCTGAGGGTGCGGAAGCTCTTGAAGTTGATGACGTTCTCGCCGTCGAAGCCCCAGAACACCTTGTGACACAGTGGGCAGGCGGTGAACTCGTCGTAGATCTCGTAGATCTTCTCCACGACCCGGCCGCGCACCTCCGCCTTCGCCACGGGGAGGAGCGGCTCGTTGCATGTGACACAGCGGCAGAAGACCCGGTCGGGGTCGTACGTAAGCCCGGCCTGCTGAATGAGCGCCATCATCGCGCGGTTGAACCCGCTGCTGCGCCACTGCTCTGTGAAGAGGCAGCGCAGCTCCGCATCTGCGTCATCGGGGTCCTCCGAGTAGATGGACTCCCCGTCAGAGTCGTACGCCACGACGCGGCGCGTGACGCTCGCCCGGTCTCCCACCGCCACGTGCCGCCGCGCGCGCACGCGACGGTTGTGCACGTCCACCGCGCGCACGAGCGGCCGACTGCACGTCACGAGAGTTCGACCCTCCGCAGTGGCGGTGGCGATGAGATCCGTCTGCGGTACATCGCGTGTGCAGAGAGTGTCATAGCCCAGCAGCCGGAAGTACTTGGCCACCTTGTTCATGCTGAAGTCCATGATGAAGCGCGGCTCCGCCTCCGCGGTGTCCGGGGACGTGGAGCACGCAGACTCACACGGCATGACCGCTACCGAGGAGGAGGAAGGAAGGGGCGCGCGCACAGCAGCGCTCTCGTGAGCTGGCGGACAGCGTCTCTGGTCGCGCGGCCCGCAATGATGTTCCTCAGCGCCAGAGAGAGGGCACTCCGCGCTCACACCGTCACGCTGGATGCACTCTCGGCCCCGTAGTGCACGCAGGCGGAGAGTGAGTGTCTCTCGTCTCGCGGGCCGGCGCGGCGACGATGCTGCTGATTGCGCGTGCGCACCTTGAGAAAGGGAAAGCAGGAGGGGAGGGGAGACAGGGGAAAGGTGGTGGAAGTGGTGGTGTAGAGTCGAAGAGGATGTGCGCTGAGCGCCACGGTGGCGTTCGCGGAGGAGCACCCGCTCTGACTTGGGGAGAGAGAGAGGAGAAGGAAGGTGGAGCCTGCACGTGCATCTGTGACACGGCGAGAGCGGCACCAGACTTCGAGTAGAAGACTCACTTGCTCGCCATGCGGATACGCGACACACAGCCCCCATGCAAATGCTCCTGTTGTGCGACTTGATTGCACGCCATGTTGATATCCTTTTTTCTTTTCTTTTTTTTCTTTTTTTTGTGATGCTCGCACGAAGCGTGTTTCGGCTGTTGCGCAGCTCCATCAACGGAGAGGCGCAAACGATCGCATGGCGCTCTGTCGCGTGCAGAGAGCGAGACAGACAGAGAGAGAGAGAGACGCATGCGCGCACGGGAGTGTCTGTGAACACGCGTCCTGCACCTCTTATGCGGTTTCTTTCTTTTTGTTTGTTTGTTTTCGTTGTCGGCGGTTCCTCATCTAACGTGCCTGAACAACGTGTGACACTGTGTGAGTGTGTGTCAGTATCTGTCCCTCTGTCTGTCTGTGTGTGTGTGTCTGTGCATCTGGTGTCGGTGCGCGAGTGGAGTGGAGTGGCTTCTCCACACACACACACACACCCACACGCAACAACAAAAAAAAAAAAAGACGCACTGGTAGCGCGCAGCAGAAACGGGGGAGGTGCGGAGAGCTACTGCTGTGCCGCACAGCATGCCTAACCCTTCGAACCTCCCTCGATTCCCCAGTCCCACTTCGCATCGACACCCTCACGCGCGCACACACACAGACATCCGAGACGTTGACACCACCCATGCGCCGCCAGAAGCGGAGAGAGGCGAAGGAGGGGAGGCCACAAGAGAGGAAGACGAGACAACGGGAGAGCAGGTGAGTCCCCCGAGTCACACTCACATGCTCAGATACACAACGAAAATAGAAACGCGACGGAACGACGCTGTTCTCCGTCAGCGCAGAGAGTGACAGTGTATGTGTCTGTGTGTGTGTGTGTGTGTGAGGGTGTGTGTGGAGGTACAACGGAAGGCGAGTAGTGATGAGAGGAATGGAGATGAGGCGTATGCGACTCGTATTCGTCAACGCGAGAGAGACGCACAAATGCACAAACACACACACACACACACACACACCCACACATACACATAGACATACACATACACATACATACACAGATGCACACACACAGATACACACCAACAAATTGGAAAAAGAAGAAGCAGCAACACTTCGCTTGAACGGAAAGAGAGCAGCCAAACACAACAACGTGGAAAGGGAAAAAAAAAAAAAAGACGCAGCAACAAAAGTCTCGCCGGGAGGGAAAAAAAAAAGAAAAAAAAGTGAGCGGGAATCTGCGCGACGTGCGGACCGCCACGGAGACAGAGTGAGACACAGAAACACTGAAGAAGAGACTGCGGTGCTTGACCATGACGACAACAAAGAGAGAGAGAGAGAGGAGTGTTTGTGTCAACGCATTCAGAGCGGTGCCACCCGCGACGATCGCATCCTCACACGATTGCTGCTCACGTACATCCTCACGCGCGCGCTCACACAGCACACGTAGAATCACACGCGCACGGCAAGAGAGGCCCACGGCGCCTCAGCACTGACAACGCGAAAAGAAAAAAAAAAAGAGGAAAAAAAAAAGAGTCCACGCTTTCAAAGTGGATCGAGTCCACCACATCTTCTAGAGATGTGGGGAGCGCGCACTACAATGTACGTGCACATGCTCACGCACACACATACACACAGATTCTCTTTCTTTTCCTTGCCACAACATACACACACTCGAGCGCACCATACAGGAGGGAGGTGTGGGCAGCGCGCGAGAAGGAAGAGACGGAGCGAGAAGGTCGCAGGATGTGTCGACAACACAAACAGGGAGAGAGAGAGAGGGGGGGAGAGACGGAGAAGCACGCGAACATGCAAAAGAAACAACGAAGAAAGGGCACTCGCACACTCGGGCATGGAGATGGAGGAGGGGGCAACTTCAGAGGACACACGTGAGGCGGAAACAGAAGAGCAGAACAAGCGCAGTAGCAGAATCGCAGCACGAAGAGAGAGAGAGATTGAGTGGGTGGGTGTGTACGTGAGGTGGGGTGCAGATGGCAAAGAAGAGGAGACAGGTTCAGAGAGCACACCACGCACGGGGGGGGAAGGTAAACGCACCGCCATGTGTGTGTGTGTGTGTGTTTGTGTGTGCGCGCGTGGCAGTGGCGAACGACAGAGAGAAGGGTAGCGGAGTCGGAGCCAGCGAGAGGTCCCCTCGGACACGACCACGCTCCGTCACACGCAGACACACGCGTACTTTGACAGCAGGCTCGAATGAGGGAGCGAAAGGAGGCGGAGAGGGACGGAAGGAGGCAGGAGCGAAAAAAAAAAAAAAAAAAGAGGGAAGACGAAATCCGTATTGTTGTGGTTCTTCTTTTGTTTTTTTGTTTTTCTTTTTTTTTGTCGCCACCGCCGCACCTGCAATGCAGATGCACAGTCGCAGGCCTGCGTAGCGGTGAGGCGGTTGGCACGAGTCGGCAGTGGAGGAGCTGGCGACGTGACGAGGAGCACAAAGAAACACAACACAAACGAAATAATAATAAAAAGACGAGGAGGAGAGGAGAAGAGCGGTGAAGCAGCGTGGGAGAACGGACAGAGGGAAAGAGGGAGAGAGGGAGGGAGAGAGAGAGAGAGAGAGCACAGGAGACACGACCACAAAAGTGAAGCACGGGTGAAGCACGAGGAAACCAACAATCGACACACAGCAAGACAGAGACACACAGGTATGAGAGAAAAAGAAAGAGAGAGAAAGAGAGAGAAAGAGAGAGGGGGACAGGAAGAGAACGCAGCCGACACAGCGCCAGTGGAGTACTGCAGAACACGCACCCAGCGCAGTCTACCACACATACACACACATGCACACACGAAAACAAAAGAAAAATGGCGGGAAATGAAAAGAAGAAGAAAAAAAAAAACACGGCGGACAGAGAGTGACGAAGAAGAAGAAGAAGTGGTGGTGTCCGCAGACAAATCTGGGAGAGGGAAGGGGGAGGGGCCAAGATGATGGGGGAGACACGTCTATCAGTTGACAACCAGAACACGAGCAAGGCGCGACGCCGGCGACGTGCACACACCTCACCTCCTCCTCCTCTTCCGCACAGAGGAGCGTGCATGCACCGCCGACAACACAAGTCACGGCAACGGTGCACGCCGAGACACAGTTGCAACTGTGTCTCCTCTACCAATGCGGAATGAATAGAGAGCACAGAAACCCAACGAAAAAAAAAAAAGCAGGCGAGCACAAAACAATGCCATGTCCGCGTGCATGTGTGTGTGTGCGTCTGTGTGTGTCTGTGTATGTTGATGTCAGGGAATGGTACCGAGATGTGAGGACAAGGAGATCTGAGAGAGGGCACGGATGAAGACCGCCCGGTCTACACTCCAAAAAACAAAAGTACAAAAAAAAAAAAAAAGGTGGCGGGGGTACGTACGCGCGAGCGCTGCGGTGCGCGGTGAACCCCGACGCGCACACAGCGGCTGCTCAGAGGTCGATCTCCTCTGGCTCGTACTCCGCCACCTCGCCGTCGTCGCCGTCCACTGCCACGTCGTCGTGCATGAGACGGTGGTCCTCTGTCGGTGTCACCGACGAGTCTGTCAGCCCCTTGGAGTGGCCCACGGTGACAGGCCCGTCAGAGCCGGACTCTTTGGCGTTGCCGTCGTCCTCTTTGGCGGTGTCCTGTTGCCGGTACACCTCCGGGATAGACTCGCGCGCCTTCTCAGGTGTGGCGTGGGTGCTCACGTGTTCGCGCAGCAGAGCGTCGTAGCCGACGCGGTCGGCGTGCAGGAGGTGCGCCGCCTGTGCGTTCAGGGGGTCGGACGGGTTGGGGTAGCGCAGCAGCTGCGGAAGGAAGACGTCAAAGATGTTCTCGAGTTGGTACATCGGCGTCCACGTCTGGTTGATGACGTCGAGGCAGACGCTACCGCTGCGCTCGTCGACGTTGGGGTGCAAGATGCGGTTGCAGAAGCCGATGGATGGTGACTTGAACGGGTACTCGGAGGGCAGCTGCACGTGCAGCATCCACGTGCCGTCCTCATACGGCGTGCCCTCCGGCCCCTTGAACTCCACCCAGAACTCGGCCACCGTGTCGGACGGGTACACCCTGCGGGCCGAGTTGCACAGCCGCATGTAGTCCATCTCGCGACGGCGGCTGCTGCGGGGATTGCCGGCGCCGCTCATGGCCGCTGCTGCACGCGCGTGCGGAGGAGACGGAGACGAGGGGGACGGCGGTGGCGCTTCGGCGGATACGCGGACGCACCTGTCCTTGACCAGCGAGGCACGTCAGGCGAGGAGGAGGAGGGGGGGCGGAGAAGAGGAGGGAGGCGCACCGTGACGACGGTAGCGCGATTCGACAACGGTGTTGGTCTTCTCTCTCGTCGCCAATGTGGAATAGGTGTGTGTGTGTGTGTGTGTGTGTGTGTGTGTGTCAGCGAGTGTATGAGGGACTGACACAAACACGCCTCACTCGGAGAGAAGAGCGAGAGAGAGAGAGAGAGAGACGGAGGCGGAGAGCGGCGGCGGGGGGGAGGAGCGGCACGAGTCGGCGGGGTGCCGCTCCAGTGGCACACTCACGCACTCACACACGCAGAGGGAAAGAAAAAGAAAAAGAAAAACAAGTACGCGTACAAGTCGGCTTCCTTGAGCGACGAGTGGGCGCTGCGGTGATCTCTTGAAGAGGACAAGACGTGCAAAGACAGAGACCGCGATGTCGGTGCGACGGCACCGGTGCGAGGCGAGGGTGATGGGGGGAAAAAGAAAAGAAGAAGAGGTGAAGAGGGGTGGAACAGACGGAAGAAAACGGCTACGATTCGCTGGCGGTCGATGGCGCGTGGAGCCCGTGAGATGGTACAGAGCGAGGGAACTTCGTGAGTGTGAGTGTGTGTATGGTGTGAAACGGAGTGGAAGGTCGCTGCGGTGGGCAGCGGCAGCGGTGTACAGCACCCCGTCAGCCGGTGTGGTGAGGTGAGACGCGGAGCGAAGCAGAGAGCGAGAGAGAGAGAGATGGTTTATTGCTGCAGCGGCAGGAGACTTGAAAGGAGAGCCCAACATCAACTGCCACCGAGGAGGCGGTCCGGCAGTCCTTGCGATGTCTGCAAGGCTGCTCCACAGCGCCACCACCGCCGCTGCCGCAGTCGCCATCGCGCAGGTGCTGCGGCTCGATGCGGTGCGATGCTGAGGGTGCGGGCGGGGAGACGAAAGAGTTTGAGTTCGTTGTGTGTGTGTGTGTGTACAGTCCGCGATTGCGCACGCAATAAGGCGTCGTTCACACTGCGGCGAGGCGGGGCGGGGCGGAGGGCACGTGCAACACCGCCAGCGGAGCTGCTTCACGAAAGTCCGAGGAGAGCGAGGGGAGTAAGGAGAGAAGAGCGGCTCACAAGGGTTGTGATGGGGCGGGGGGGGGGCTGACTTGCGTGTGTGTGTGTGTGTGTGTGTGAAATCGATTCGACACAAAACAAGCGAAGCGGAGTGAGAACGCGAGACACACGCACACACACAGAGAGACGGGAAAAGACAAGGAAGCGCCAATGTGTCTCTCTCTCTCTGGGTCCACACACGTACACAACGCACAACACACAGCACCACCGTGTGGCCCATTGATTCACGTGCAGATCGCCACTCCGCCTCATCTCCAGCCACCATCATTGCACCGTTGTCCGACACCGAGACACAACGCGGTGGCGACGGTCTCTCTCTCTCCCTCTCTCCCCTTTCCCTCTTCATCTCCCCTCCCCAACTAACGACAAAGAAGAGCCTCCGCGCACGTACGAGATAGACATGGCGCGGATGTGCGTGTGTGTGTGTGTGAGGGACTGCAGGAGGGAGAAGCAAGAGCGCTGCGTGGGTTGCAGGCGACCAAACTCCAGGTGACGGGGCTTTTTTTTGTTTGTTTTCAAGAGCAAGACGTGTGTGTGAGCAACACGCTCACCACCAACGGTGCACGCACTGCAGACCACACACACACACACACACACACACACAGAAACAAACGAACGAACCCACGCGTGATGCGAGAAGAAATGCCGAAATTGTACAAGTCCAAGGACACAAATGAGAACATGAACACACACGACGGACGCAGAGGACCCGCCGCATCGGCGGCAGCGATGTCAACACGCGCTGCTCACCGGACAGCAGCGTTGACTGGCCGCCGGCATCTACACGGATGCATGAGCGCACGCACAGACGCGGCGGACGACGACGACGATACCACCACATCAGCAAGCGTGTGTCTCAGCAGCGTCTTGCACACACCGCCGCGACAGGTGACCAACAGCAGCAAAACGAAAAGAGGAGCAAAGGCACATAGCACACACACACACACCCCACGCACTTGTTCCTCGCCCCGACCACTCGTCGAGCACCATGCTCCCCCCTCCCTCCCTCCCTCTACGGCTACACCCCTCGCCCTCCAACTTCAAGCCGCAGCCCCACGCGTGTCGCTGTACACAGATGTGTGTGTGTGTGTGTGTGTGTAAAATGATGTGCATTCGGAGAACAGACTTGGTGAGGGAGGGGTGGGAGGGTCTGGAGGGGGAAGAAGAGAGCAATGCACATGAGCGCTAGACATGCACCTTCCCCGTCAGTGGGCACAGCGGCGACTCGAACGCCTCGTCGATCTCCATGCCGCAGTCGGTGCAGATGAGAACGAGGTCCTTGTCACTCGGATGAGACGACATCGCCGTGAGCAGCATGGGCGAGACCGAGCGGCTGCGACGGCTCTCCGGCACCTTTGCGGTCGGCGCCAAGTCGCCCTTCGTCGAGTATGTCGTGTGAAAGCTGCCGGCAAGGTCGACGCTGATGAAGGACCCGTTCAACTCCTCGTTGGCGCTCGAGCCGGCGGCGCTGAAGCTGGTGGCACCGTCGGGCGCCGGCGCATGGTGCGTGGTCGGCGCATCGGGCACCGGAATGAAGGCGACGATGGAGTCGGACGTGCGGAGCTCCTCGAAGCTCTTCGTGGTGATGACCGCCACTGTCTTGTTCGCAGGGGCCGTCACCGTGGCGGCATCGCCGCTTGCGTCCTCCGCAGCAGCGCCGGCACTCGCGATGGTGGTGGCGGCGCCGCTCTTCGTTGGGCTCGGGGCTGTGGCAGGCGTTGCCGTCGCACCGCTGGCGGCTGTTGCGTTTGCGCCACCCACCCCTCGCCCCTCCTTCTCCTTCAGCGATGACGCCTTACACCCCATCCTCTGCCTCCAGCCGCAGCGGGCGGTCGACGTGTCTCACGACCGCCCTCTTCTGGTGGCGCTGTTTGACGTCGCCGCCGACGCAGCGGTCGGTGGAAGCCACCGGTGGAGACGAGTGGGATAGATGGAGGAAGAAGGGGGAGGGCTGCACTCGCTCGTCTCCTCTTTCTCTCTCTCGCTGTCGTGCGACCACAGACACCTCGCAGTTCGGAGGCACCCCTGCACGAGGACAGTTTGTGTGTGTGTGTGCGTGTGTGCGTATGTGAGGCAGTTGACGCTCGCGGCACTGCGGCAGAGCTGGACAGACGTATTGGCCACACCGATGATGACAGCAACTATGTCCCCTCCACCTCCCACTCTCACTCCCTCGTCCTCACGGACGCGGTCAGAGGCGGGCCGAGGCTGAAGCGGAAGAAAGTGGGGGCGAAGGTGCCCTCACGAACACAAGTGGACACGAACAACAACGGAAGGAAGGGTGAGAGGGAGGAGGAGGGGGGGAAGCTATAGCAAGACCTAGAAGAAGGATACACGATAGCACTCAGGGGAAGACGTCTCTACAGGCACGAATGATGTGTGCGTGTGTGTGTATGTGAGAGGTACGCGGTGACGCGTGTGAAGAGGACGAAGTCACGATTGTCCGTTCAACTTCACAATAAAGAGAAGATGACAGGACTCGACCCCTCCCCCCTTATCTCGCACCGGCCGTGGATGAACGGTGTGGGAAGCAAAGGTGGCTGATGTTGACTGTCCAAGACTCGCACACAAACACACACTCATACAAGTACACACGAGCGCACGCACGCACGTACGCCAGCGTCAGCGAGGGGGAGAAGAGAGCTGACGAGGCGGTGGGGGGGGGAGAGAGGAGGAAGGGGGGGGACAGGCAAACGAGCAGGCGAGCGATTCGTCCCTGAGTGACAATGAAAAGTGAAGAGACGGATGTCAGGCGCTGAAGTGGATGAGGAGGAGGAAGACGTAGCGTGACGGCAGTGGGGCAGGAGCACAGGCTGGTGATGCACACAGTGGAGCTCTGCTGGCAGGTCGGGGGGATGGGAGGAAGTGAGTGACGACCACCGCCACTGCGCTGCAAAGACGAAACAAAAAAAAAGAAAAGGGAAAGCGAACACGCCGACGAGCCCCCCCAAAAAAAAAAAAAACTGACGAGAACAGAGTGTGAGGTGTGCCGTGGTGACAGCAGCGAGACGACGGCGCGGGGGAGAGAGAGAGAGGCGGGAAGGTGCAGGATGCAGGCACGCTCGGGCACACACCGCCGAGCCTCGAGCCAGACAACCAAAAACACAACACCGAATCAAGCTCACGAGTAACGACCCCACACTCACACCCATACACACACACACACGCACACAAACCAGCTGTCGCACAGGTATGCGTACACGCTTACCCACCACAAAGAGACTCTGTACAACACCTGTGTGCCGCGCGCGTGCACTCCGCCGCGGATTCAACACAGCGAAAGGGGAAGAGGGCAATGAGGGACGACAAGTGGAGGTGGAGAAGTGCGCGAGGGAGAAGAGGAGACCATGGATGCTGCAGCTGTCTGTGGTACGCATGCACCCTCTCCGGCACACTGCAGCGGCACAGGCGTGGAGCGTGTGAATTGGGGGGGAAGAGGGAGAAGAAGCAGCGTCACGACACCGCTGAGAGGAGCGTGCTGCCGTGTGCGCGCATCGTCACACGTTTTCTCTCTCTCTCTCGGTCACCCTCGCCGCCGCACCCTGCACAGTAGTGAGTCCCATGTGATGAGACACCACGACTTCAAGTGGGGGTTTTTTGCTCTCGTTTTGTGTCTGCGCTCAGTTGTTGGAGTGAAAAGCGGTACTCCTCCTCCCCCTCATCCTCCCCCTACTCCTCTCTCCGTCGCTTCCCACCAACTCTTGTGAACTGCACGAAGAAGGACACAAGAGGAGGGGACAGCGGTGTGAGGGTGAGAGGAAGGGGAGGAGCGGGGGGGGAGGCGAAGGTCGTGTTAGCACGCGAGAGCGTAAAAAAAAAAAAAAAAAGCGAAGGAGACGGGCACGCACGGATACACAGACACAGACACGTCGGCACATGCGAGGCCCTTCGTCTTCTTAATCGGCAAACCAGGACACGGCGTCCAAACGACGTCCGTACACACACACACACACACACACACACACCACCGCCACCGCCAGCCGCATTCTCGCGCGGTTTGTGGTGTGGCGCTGCCCCCCCCCCCTTTAGTACTCGTAGTCGTCGCGCTTTGCGTTGAAGGTGTCGACATGCTGGCGAATCTTGCTACCGGGCATCCACGTCACGTAGTCGTCCAGTCCGCGGGGCACCAGGAAGGCCGGATCGCGGATCTGCGTGGTGCCGACGCGGATGTGGCCGTGGTGGACGATGTCGGCTCCGAGCTTGCAGTTGCCGGCCATCTTGAGGTCGCGGAGGATCGTCGGGAGGCGCCGCTTGCAGAACGCCTCCACGCCTACCTTGTCCACCTCGGAGAGACCGAGCTTCTCGTGGATGAGCCCCATGTTGTACAACTTCTCCATCAGCTGCTGCGTGACTTGGACGCGGATCTTGCTCTCCGCCGGGAGGTAGCGCAGCTGCGTCTGGAGCTGGCGGATGAGTCCGACGAGGCGCAGGTAGCGGCGGTAGTCCTCACGGTCCTCGAGGTGATACTTGGTGATGCAGAAGGGCTCGTGCCAGTTGTCCTGCGGGTACTGCATGAAGTCGTGCTTCTTGAGCAGCTTGCGCTCATGGAACTTGAGGGGGCGGTGGATGGGGTTGCCGTGAGAGTGCTGCGAGGCGGGTGTGTACTTGCTCCGCTTGCTGCGCTTCACGGACTCCATGTTTGCCTTCATCGCGTCCATACCCATCGCGGCCTTGAAGCCCTTGTTCTCCGCCGTATCGCGCGGCATCGTCGCAGCAGCAGCAGCGAAGCGAAGCGAAGAGAAGAGAAGAGAAGAGAAGAGGAGAGAAGAGGAGGAAGGGCCTCCTGTGCACTTTCGAAGGGAATGGAGGGAGAGGAGGGGTGGAGAGAGACACGCGCCTTGACTGTTGCGCGGCAGGACGTCTGTGTGCCACGTGTGTGAGCGCGTCTGCCCTGACGTGCGGCGACGGCGTGCGAGCGAGATACAGGAGAGTGTCAGGAGGCAAGGGAAGTAGAGCACCTGCTGGTGGCGATGAGCTGCTCAGCGCAGACGTGGTTGGGGGGGAGGAGCGTCATGCTGCTGTGCAGAGCCTTGTCTGGGGGTGGAAAAGAAAGGAGGAGACTGAGGGGGGGGAGACGAGGTCGCAAGGCAGAGCCTTGGAGACCTCGCTCAGCACAGCGCCCGCGACACGCACTCGAACAGCAGAGGGAGAGAAAGAGAGGGGGGGAGGTGGGAGCGGTCCACCATCTCTCTCTCTCTTTCTACCACTGCGGCGTCAGCCGGATGTGCTTCGCTGTGAGGTGTGTCGGCGTTGTGGGACAGTCGCTCCTGTCTGCTAAAAGTACATGAGATGCGCGCCATACACCGCAGTGAGCGCCGCCTCTGCAGGCGAAGAGGTGGGCGGAGGAGGGAGAGGCAACCAAGCAAGCAGAAGCACACAAGAACACGACACACACACACACACAAATACATGTCGCAAGTCCTCCCCGCGCAGCACCATGCAATCGACCTCTGCGGGCACAGGTTAGCCACTCTTGGAGGATGGCGGACTGAACACGCCACTCCTGTCCTCCCACACGCAGACACGCATGCACAGCGCACCTCCTCGGCCACTGCACCACGCATCACAGCCAGTGTCAACTCCCAGCGGTCCGTCTGGTGAAGCGATTCGCTTGCCAACACACAGTCGGGACGGCTGACGAGCCACATACACCCCTCCCACCCATGTCTGTGGGCCGCAGTAGAGCTGCACGCATCAGTCACCAAGGGAGAGAGAGCGAAGGACGCGGAGAAGCAAAAAGAAGGGAAGAGCGGTGGAGGAGGCGTACGCGGCCCCTGAGCCACACACACACACACACATGTGCACGGGAGGGGAGTGGGGGGAGCGGCGGTGGTGAAGATGACACACGCACCAGGCGAACACGAAGGCGAGCGAGGCAGTGAAGGCGCGGTAGAGCACAACGAGGAAGAGCAGGAGCTGGGCGAGGCGGTGCTGGCGAACAGCACACACGTGACCGCCGCCTCCCATTGACGGCTGAGCGAGACACAGCAGCAGCGGATCTGTGAGAAGCACAGCGAAGACAGTACGAGACGGAAGAAGGACACAAAGAAAAACAAAACACAAACAAAACGATGCGGCGACGTTTGAGGGGGGAGGGGGGGGGGGTTGAGGCACGTCTTCGGAGGAGCCGGAGAGCGAGGGGAGGGAGGGACTTGAAGACGCGCTGATTGGCCTTCACGTCCCGTCCAGGTGTCGCGGCTCCACAACAACGACAACGACAACAACGAAGAAGCCAAGTGCACACAGGCACACGCACATGCACATGCAGGGGTTGTCTAGAGACCGCGAGATCGGATGCCGTTGCCTGGCCGGTAGGAGTCGTGGTCGCGCTGGGATTCCTGCCGCTCTAGGTACATCTTCATCGACGCCACCTTCAGCTCCTCCAACTTGGACTGCAGTGCCTCGTTCTCCAAGATCATCTCGTCGTAGCGCTGCGCCGCCTTGCTCGCAGTCGCCTTGGCGCTCTTGATCTTCTTCTGCAGCGCCTTCTCTCGCATGCGCTCCTCGTTGATGCGCTCCTCACACTGCGCGGCGTTCTCGGCGAGGCGGCGGTTGTTGCTGGCGGCGAGCGCGTTCATCTGCTCGGCCATCTCGGCGCGGAAGTTCTGCTCCTGCTGGCGCAGCTCGAGCTCCTTGTCCCGCACCACCTGCTCCAGCTCCTCGCTCTTCTGCTTCTCCTTCTCCAGCTGGCGGTTCGACCACTGCAGTGTCTTGCGGTTGCTCTCGAGGTCCTCGTCCTTGGCGGCGAGCGCGTTCTCGGTGCGCGCCACGAGCTCCTGCAGTCGCTGGTAGCTCTTGCGCTGCTCCTCGAACTCGGCCGCGGTGTTGCGGATGGCATCGAGGCGCTGGTTCGCCTCCTCGATCTGGCTCTTGTAGTACTCGACCTCGCTCTCCTTGGCGCGCGCGGCGCTGTCCAGCTCCGCCTTGAGAGACGCCGCCTGGCTGCGCGCGTTCTCGAGCTCGAGGGCGAGTTGCTGGTTGTAGCCGTGCAGCTCCGCCATCTCCCGCTCCACCTCGACCTTCTCCTCGGTGAACTGCGTGCGCTCCTCCTCCAAGACAGACTCGAGCTCTCGCATCTTGCGCTCCGACTTGTTCAGCTTCTTCACGAGCTTGTCGCAGGCCTGGTCCTTCTCGAGGCGGATCGCCTCCACCTCATCCTCCTTGCGCTGCAGCAGCTCCTTCACCTGGTTCGCCGTCGCCTCGTCGATGCCACCGCCGCCGCTCATATCGAGCGCCGCCCCCTCCGGCACGGCCATCGAACCAGCGGCCGCTGCGCCACCCGCGGCGGTAGAGTTCGCCGTGACACGACCGGTCTTGAGGAGCTCGTATTTGCGGACCATGTCGTCCAGCCGCATTTGGTGCTGGTGCATCAGCTCCACGAGGCGCTGCTTGGTGCGTATCTGCTGCTGCAGCTGCGCCACCACGTCGCCGTCGACCGGCTCCTCCTCCGCCGCCGCCAGAACGAAGGCCTGCGCCTCGTTGGCCGTGGTTGCCTCGGCGCTCTCGAGGCTCTGCGGGTCGACGATGCACACGCCGAAGCGACGCAGCGACACGTTTGTCTCCTTGATGCGGTGCTCCAGGATCGTCTTGGCATGCCGCGCCGCCTCCAGCTCGTGCAGCATCGTCGCCCGCTCCTCGCCGCTGCCCCAGTCCGCCGCTCCCTCCTGGCTCGGCCCGCTGAACGAGCGACGCGAGCCGCCGCCAGCGACGCCGCTGCCGCCGCCCTGCTCCTCCAGCATGCGCCGCAGCCGATCCGCGTCGCGCTCCTTCTCGGTCGCCTTCGACTTGGCGGACTCTACCTGGTCCTGCAGAGACTTCATCTCCTCCTTCGTCTTGGCGAGCTTCGCCTTGATCTTCTCCTGGTCGCGCTCGATCTTCTCGCGAAGCTTCACGTTCTCCTCGCGAAGCGCGTGTAGGTCGACCTTGAGTTGCGAGGTGGCGCTCTGCTCCGCCGTGTGACGCGCGGCCTCCTCGTCGCGCTGGCGCTGCACGTCCTCCTTGGCACGGGTCGCGTCGTTCAGCTGGCGCTGCGTCTGCTCCTGCTGCTCCGTCATCGCGCGGCGTGCGTACTTCTCCATGTCCTCCTGCGTGTACGTCACCTTCCGCCAGTGCTCGTACAGCTCAACGAAGCCCTGCAGGTAGACGCCGATCTCCTTCACATCCCAGTCCTCCTCCGCTCGCTTCTTCTTCTTGGCCGTCTTGTCGGGAGACATGCGCGTCCGCATCTGCTCCAGCTGCTCGTCGGTGCAGACTCGCTTCAGGAAGCTGATGTTGGCAAACCGCAGGTCGCGCAGCCGGCTGGACTCGTTCGACAGGTTCGATTCCACCAGCTCCCGCCGCTCCATCTCCTTGCGAATCTCGTGCTGCCGCTCCGCGACCTCCTTCTCCTTCTCCTCGATCTGGGCGAGCAGGGTGCGGTTGCGCTCCTCCAGCTCGATGTTGTTCTTCTCCCCGCCGCCGCGGAGGTCGGAGTTCTCGATCTCGAGCTCCTCGATGCGCTGGCGCAGGTTGTCCTCGACGTTCAGGTCGACGTTGCCGAGCCGCTTCTTGAGCTCCTCGATCTGGTCCATCAGGTCCTGGATGCGCGCGTCCTTCGGGTCCATGTTCTTGATGGGCTTGTTCTCGATCTGCTTCGCGCGCAGGGCAAAGCGCAGTGTCGAGATCGTCTCGGACAAGTTCTTGTCGGACGGCCCGACGTTGGCGAACATGACCGTCTTGGCGTTGCCGCCGAGCGAGTCCTTCAGCAGCATCGTCAGCGGCGAGCCGCGGTACGGCACGTGCTTCGCCCCCTTCACGATGGTGTCGATCACCGTCGCCAGCGCGGAGAGGGAGAGGTTGATGTTGCACCCCTCCTTCGCCGTGTCGCCTGTGGCGTTGGTCTTGCTCAGCTTCTCCGACCCGGCCAAGTCGACCACGTTGATCTTGCTCGTCATGACGATGGGCGAGCTCGGGTCGTTCTCGAAGTCGAAGTTCTCGATCTGCACCGTGAAGAGCGAGTGGCTGCGGCTGCTTGTGTCGTTGAGGTCCGTCGACGCGGTCTGCCGCCGCTCCGTGCCGGCGTTGAACCACCGGATGGCCTCGTCGAAGCTCGTCACCTCCGGCATCTCGGCCCCCTTCACGTAGAAGTTCTTGGCCATGTTCTGCTTGATCTCCAGGTTCACCTGCTTCGACGCAAGGAGGTCACGCGACTTGCCGTTGTACAGCTCGACATACGACACCTTCACCTTGAAGGTCTTTGTCGGCGACGTGAGCTTCTTGATCTCGGAGAAGAGGTAGTCGACCACCTGCGGCATGATACCCCACATGTCGCGCTGGCTCAGCTTACCCGTCATAGTGTGCGTCTTGCCCGAGCCGGACTGACCGTAGGCGAACACGGTGGCGTTGTACCCCTGAAGCACGGCATCGGCGAGGGGCTGCACCTCCTGCAGGAAGATGTCGCGTTGGGTGAAGGAGTTGTTGTAGACCGCGTCGAAGGCGAACACGTCGGAGTCGCCGACGGGGTGCTGCACCACCACCTGGTTGGTCGCCAGATCGAGCCGCACGAGCGCCTTGTCGCCGCGCTCCGCCTCGTAGGGGAGAATGTCACGGCAGCGGATGACAACGCGGATGTTCTCCGCGCCAGAGACCTTCTTCACCATCGCCGCCGCACCCGCGGACGGGGGGAGAGACAGAAAGAGAAGGAGAGCGGCGGTGAGCCCACAAACAAACGTGACGTAACGCGCCGCTCCGCTCTCTCTCTGATAATCTCTCCTTGTCTCAGTCGGTGTCTGCGCGACTGTGCCACGTATTGGCGTTGAAGGGGGGCGAGACAGACAGACAGACAGACAGAGGCGAGGGGCGTATGACGCTGATACGCGTGCAGTAGTGACACGTGAGACACACACACACGCACAACACGCACGCCCTCGCCACACAATGAATGAATGAAGAATGGGGGGGGAGACGCGTGAGTGGGCGGGGTGAACTGCACTCAACAATGGAGACACACGACGACGCAGATGCGTCGAATCGACGGAGGGAAAGGCGGGGGGACGAGGAGAAGAAGAAGGAGAGCGGCGAGCTGACGGGGCTGCTGCGTAACTATCGCAGCTGCACAGCAAAGCGAGAGCACACGCACTCCTCCCTCTGTCCTGCCTTCTCTCCGCGTGCGCGTGTCGCTGTTTATCCGCGCCTTCGCCTTCAGAAAAAAAAAAAGGGAGAGTTACGCGTTCGTGCGCAAGTATGTGTGTATCCGCGAGAGAGAGAGGGAGGGAGGCAAAGTGAGTGAAGCACTCGCGCAAATAGAAAAACCGAAGGGCGGGAGAGCGTGATGTGGGCACGTGTGTGTGTGTGTGTGTGTGTCGCTGCGGAGCTCCTTCTGCGTGTGGCGGTGTCGGAGTGTGTGTACAGGTGCGTGTGTGTGTGTGTGTGTGTGTGTGTGTGTGCACGTTGTACCACGTCGACGACGTCGCAGAGACAAAGAGAGAGAGCGGCAAGGCAACGCGATGAACGAGGAGGTGAGACGATGGGCGATGGGGGGTGACAGAAGCGGTGAGGAGGGAGCGAGAAGCTCGGCGGTCGGTAGTGGCGAAGCACACCATCTCCGCCGACCTCGTCCCTCCGCTGCCTCCAGCTGATCTTCTTTCATTCTGGTGCACCTAGGGCAGGTGCAGAGTGTGCCCACCTTCTCCTCCTTCCCTCCTGCATGGCAACGCGGTGGGGTACGAGAGGTTGGGAGAGAGAGGACGGCTGGCGCTGCTGTCGCCATGCCAAAGGCGATGCGCCGGGTGTATTGACCATTCCTTGGTTGTGAGAGAGGCCCGCCGCTGCGCGAGTCGCACTCGTCGCCGGCGGCAGATGCTGAAACAACAAGAACTGGCCGGTGAAGAGGGGTTGGGATGCGGGCGGGGAGAGTTGGTGGAGGGACGTGACCTTGCCGTGTGTGTGTGTGTGAGTGCGTGTGTGCGTGTATGCGTGTGTGGTGGACTAACACATCCGAGGCACGAGCTGCCCCACCGCTGCGACCGACAGCGCGCTCTGCAACGCACTACATCTCGCAGCGGCGCAGCGGGTCGTAGAACTCGCCGATGGGCACGATGGCGACGTCGAGCGGCCAGTGGGGGTGCAGGCTGAGGTGCTCCGAGATGTCCAGGTACGGGTCCTGGTACAGCGCGGCGGACCGCGGATCGCGCGGTGGTGCGTTCTTCATGACCCGCGCGGCGATCACACCGACGCACTTGCCAGAGGACCGCCGCAGGACCGGACCGCCGCACATGCTGAGCGGCAGCGGT
This sequence comes from Novymonas esmeraldas, assembly GCA_019188245.1. Taxonomy (NCBI): domain Eukaryota; phylum Euglenozoa; class Kinetoplastea; order Trypanosomatida; family Trypanosomatidae; genus Novymonas; species Novymonas esmeraldas. The sequence goes on along the minus strand of JAECZO010000001.1, from coordinate 226,121 downwards.
GGCGGTGCTGTCACTGCCTCGCTCGGAGAGGAGCCGGCGGTGGCCGCCGCCGCCGTCGCCTCGGCTGAGCCGTCGATGGAGGCCAAGAGAACAGTGCCGTAGTCGATGGACAGGAGGGCCGCCTTGCACGTCGCGTTGAGCCGCATCGGCGTGAGCGTCAGGCCGTCGTCGTTGGGGTTGGCCCGCTCCTCCTCAGCGTTCATGCCGCACAGCACAAGCGCCTCTCCCTCCTCGATCGGCTCCAGATCGAGCTCGACCGCCTCCAGAGAGGAGGACGCCGCGACCGCCTTGAACTCCTTCTCCTTTGTCAGCCGCAGGGAGGCGACGTCGGTGTTGGGCATGAACTGCTGGCGAAACTCGAGAGCGTGCGATGATCGCACCTTGTGCGTTGTGGCGTCTGCCAAGAGAAGACGTGTGCTGATGTGGCGCTCCCCGATCGCCTTGAAGCCCACCGAGTCACCGTAGATCTTCCGATGCCGCACCGGGCACGTCACATGCGCGGCAGAGAGTACGTGGTACTCGTAGAAGGTGCTCAGCTGCCGGAACTGCACGAGGAAGCCGCTTCCGCGCACCAGCGGCAGCACCGTCTGCCCCTTCTGCGTCCACAGGAAGTACGACGAGACACCGAAGGTGGACATGATGGGACACAGATGAGACGCGCGTGCGTGTGTCGCGACGTCACACAGAGAGAGCCTCCCCAGAGCCAGAAGAGGCGTCCACCGCCCCCAGCACCAAAACAGTGAGACTCGTCGTCCCCAGACGCACACGCACACGCACGATGTCCCCGGCCCCTTCCTTCGTCCAGAGAGGGAGAGGGAGAGAGAGTGCTGGGTCGGTTCTGCTGAGCCAACCGTCGAGGTAGAGCGATAGGGGGGGAAGGGGAAGGGGAGAGTGGGGTAGAGCACGCTCGTGCGTGTGCTTGAATGGGTTATGTGTATGTGTGTGTGAGTGTGTGTGTGTGGAGTTGCGTGGCGGTGCCGTCATCGCGTGGGTGGTGAAGATGATCGAAGACGAAAGAAGAGGAGATGCGGGAGAGAATGAGACCAGGTGGTGCGAGAGCAAGAGGAGTCTGGCGACGTTGTTCGTCCTTCTTGTTGAGAAGGAGCGAGAGAGGGAGAGCTGCTGCAGCGAGCTCCGCGTGTGGAGAGAGAGGAGAGAGGGGAGGGGGCGCTCTGTATCTACACGTGCGCGTATGTGCCTCTGTGTGTTGTTGTCTGCTTCCTTCGACGCGTACGCCGCGCCGCCTAGTCTACATGCAGGAAACAGAGGTGAAGAAGAGGGGAGTGTGGGGGGTGCGAGAGATGCCTCCGCGGGTAGCCCCGAGTGACACACGCAGACACCGCGAGCGGCGCGTCTGCCGGCGTCGCGCGAGTGCCAGCATCCACAAGCGGGGCGAGAAGCAGGGGCGTGATGAGCGACATGTCTCTGTGCAGCGACAGAGCGAGAAAGGAGGAAGGCGAGCCTGCGGACGTGACAGGTCGTCTACGTCTCCTTGTCGTGGCCGCAGCGCTGCTCAGTAGATGTTGGCACGCTTCATCAAGCGCAGATACTCCGCCTCCGTGACCGCCAGCGTGTCACGCGCGTCGAACTCCGACTGCCCCTGCGTGGGTGCGTGGTAGCCCACGGAGCGCGCAAACTGAATCATCTCCGACAACTCGTCGTCCGTCAAGTCCATGCGCAGCGAGTCCGCCATGGCGCGCAGATCCTCGAGGCCGATGTAGCCCTTGTCATCCCAGTCCATCTGCGTGAAGGCGCGAACCGACTCCCCTTTGCTCTCCTTTTTGGTCATCTTGAGCACCAGAACACTGTAGAACTCGTTGAAGTCGATCGAGTCAGCGCCGGCAGCGCCGACCTCCTGCAGCAGCTGCTGCAGCTCCGCGCGGCTGACGTCGTAGCCGAGTGCGTAGAGAGCCACCACCGCCTCATGCGCCGGGATGAAGCCCTTGCCAGAGTCGTCGAACCTATCGAACGCCTCGCGGAGCTGCTGCTTGTACTCAGGCGGCACGTGTAGCAGCGTGGCAGGGGTGAAGAGCGACGGGGCGGCGCCGCGCTTCGTCTCTGCGGCGGCGGGTGCGATGCCGGCCGCGCTGGACTTGGTGGCGAACTTGCCGCTGTGAGCAGCCTTCTTTGCCGGGGCCGACATGTCCCTCGAAGCACTGCGCGACAAGAGGAAGGGTGAAAGAGAGAGAGAGAGAGACACAACGCACCAGATGGTGTGCGCGAGAGAGGGTGAGCTGCCTTGATGCGACAGCGTGTTCTGCCAGCTTCCTCTTGGTCCTCCTGCTCCCGCCGATCTTCTGTATTTTTGTTTTTTTTTTGTGTGTGTGTGTTGTCCGTGAATCAAAGCGGCACCCGCACACGACCCCCGGGGAGAGCAGGTGGGAATCACTCGAGAGAGGCTAGCGAGAGAGACGCGTGTGCGCGGCGTATCCGCACCCATGCGCAGAGGAAGAGAGGGAGAGGTGTACCGGGGAGCAGGAAAGTGGTGTAAGCGGACGAGAAGAGAGAGAGAGAGAAGCGGTGGTGCGAGTGCAGGTGAGTCTGACTTCATTTTTTTTGAGCGGGGGCGTCACGGACGCGAATGTCGGAGAGTCCCCTGTGAGAGGGGTGTAGAGTGAGAGATTGGCAGGAGCACACCGCCTGCTGCGCCGTCCCAGTCTGTCTGCGTGCGTGTGTGCACGTCCTTGCTCGTGTGTGACTTTGTGTGTCTGTAAAGGAGGGGGGAGGCGGCGCACACGATGTCGCGGCCACGGCGAAGCGCCACGAAGGCGCTGGCGAGCTCGAAGCAGCCCGCGCGATACCACAATCACCCGCCAGCGACGAGGTCTGGGGAGGAAGCGCTCACAGCGACGACGAAGGCGGCGCGGTGCCCTCCACCCTCCACCAACTCAACGTCGACCACATGACGCCGTGACAGAGGCGCTCCGATAGACATGAAGGGGGGAGGGAGTGGCGCACACACGCACATGTTCACACGCGTGCGACATGCCTGTGTGACTTGTCCGTGACGGCACGCGTTGCGGCCCCAGATGCCCCGCCTCACCTACCCCACGCACGCACCCACGCATGCACCCACACAGCGAGGTCCTTACCGCACGGCTGCGGAGGAAACAACATTGAAGTAGCCGTTCTCACCGTGGCCCTGCATGCTGCACAAGTCCACCTTGTTGAAGGTGACGTCGCCGAAGTCGTGGTGCTGATGTGCGGCCCACATCGACATGGGGAGCTGACGGCCAAACTCGCGCGACAGCGACGGCCGGATCTTCGCCACGGTGACGTGCGGCACGTACGAGTCGTGCGGGTTGCCCTTCATGTCCACCCCCAAGCCCAGCCCGACGTCCGCGCGAATGCGGCGCACCAGCCTGTCAAGCGTTGTGAAGTGCGCCTCCGCAATGCAGCGGGCGAAGAGCACCCGGCCGTGGGCGAAGGTGCCGAGGCCGCGGAAGCGCAGCTGCAGCGGGCCCTTGCACTCGTCATGGCACGCCTGGTCGACGCAGCTCTGGATGGCCGTCAGCACCTCGGGTGCGGGAGCGGCGCATGCGCCGCCCGCCTCCGACGCCGCACCGCCGAGCGTCATCACCCCCAGCGTCACGTGCAGCCGTGCGACTGGGATGAGCAGCCGCTCGACGTCCTCGTTGGCGAAGACCATCGCGTCTTGCATCTCCTTGACGCGCACCCGCAGCGTACACCGTGTTGGCAGAGGAAGCGAGAGGAAGTGTGTGGGCCTCGTCTGCTGGCTCCACGCCGGTGCCTCCGTCTGCCGCGTCTCGCCGGTCACGAAGCCGGTGCGCAGCTGGCGGCGATACCGCGCCTGGATGTCGGCCTCCTCCGCCGCGGCCGCCACGGCGTTGCGCTGGTCCACGATGCGGTGGTTAATGGGGAAGTACAGCCCCCGCTCCGCCCGCCCCCGGAGCACGCGGCTGCCGCGCACCCACATGCGCACTCGGACCTACGCGGTGAGAGCGAAAGCAGACGTGGAGGGGGAGGGGGGAAGGGACACAGGTGGAGGCACCCGTGACCACGTTACTCCGTGGTACACTGCACAGCTCGAGCGCTCAGTATCTGTGCGCCGGTATGTGCGTGTGTGCAGATGTCGGCGTCGATGGGGAAGAAGGGAGGCGAGGGAGGGGGTGGAGAGGGGCGTCACTCGTCAGGAGTCCAACGAAGTACCTTGCCGACGTGGGTGACGCAGTTTATGTGGGTGTGTGTGTGAGGGAGAGATACGGAGTTGAAGGGGGGGGGAGATGGAGGGTTGAGGACCACAACGGAAAACTCCACAAACACACAGCCGTGCAGAGTGAGACAGTCAAACAGACCACACATGCATGCACCCCTCGCAAGATCACGGCGGGAGACTGCTAGCTGCTCCGCCGTCAGCAATGCAGGTGTGCAGTGTACGCCGCTGACATCAGCACCTTCACCCGTGCTTTCATGGTCACCTTCACGCGCCTCTCTCATTTCTCTCTTCCATGTGTGTTACCTACCTTCCTCTCACCGCCACCGCTGCCACCGAGGAGTGCGAGGGGGGAAGGGACGTCGCATGGGGCAGCCGCAGCGTCGACAGGGGAGAGGAGCCGAGTGAAGAGCGGGGAGGGGCGGTGCCGGCGTGCCACGAGGTGCGCCACGACTGTCGTGCGCGGCGAGAAGCGAGAAGAGGAGTAGACGAGAAACCAAGACGGCGACGTGCTGCAGCCAGAGAGAAGCAGCACAGCCCAGCGAGACACAAGAAAGTGCTGGTGCACAAACTAACAAACATGCACACATACACACGCACAGACGCACACACACGCACAGACGCAAGTGTGCAGCGGACCACCATCTCCTGTCAACGATGCGGTGCGACGGTGCTCTAATCCCCTACCTCGAGATGCATAGTCCAGCAAGATAGTCGCAGTCGGCAAGCAGCGGAAGCGGGGAGATGGGGGGAGATGGGGGGAGCTAGTGCGTGTGCCAGCATTTGGTCTCCAGCGCTCGCCGCGGATCGCGAAGGAGGAGGAGGGGGGGCACGGAGAGGAAGCACAGAGAAAGGAAGAAGGAGGAGGGGAGGGGATGGAGGGCCAGCAGTGCGGACGACAAAGAAAAGCTCCACGGCGCAGGCGCAGGCTGCGGCCCACAGATACACATACGAATGGAGGGGGAGGGCCTCGCCAACGGCTGGCAGCTGAGCTCCCACACCCACCTCACCCCGGAGGTGGAGAGAGAGAGAGTGTGGGGAAAGAAGGAGAGGGAGGGAAGCAGAAGAGAAATGAGGGCGGAGAGCACAGAGGTGCGTGTGTCTCCGGTAGAGATACAGTCAGAGAGAGGGAGAGGGAGAGACACACACACATACACACATACACACATACACACATACACACACGCATGCGGAGTGGGGAGGGAAATGAGCGGTGACGAGGGTGAGTGGAGTGGCGGGGAAGGGTCGAGGGTCGGCGCCACGGTGCGGTAGCTGAACGTGATCGCACACTAGGGCCGTGCTGCAGCCGCGGCAGCGGAGGTGGAGCGGCGCGGCGACGCGCTGCGGTCGCGTCGGCCCTCCGACTCGCGGCGGTACTCGATCAGGTGCTGCCGCCACAATCGAGTCTTGCTCTCCGAGTCCGTCTCGGCGAAGAGCTGCAGGCTCGAGAGATCGGCGGCGACGGGCGCCGGTGTGGGGGCCGTCATCACCGGCGAGCTCGGCAACATAGCCTGGCTGGCTGGTATGTGCGGCATCTCCGACGTGGCGGAGAAGACGGGGCGGGGCCGCGCACTGGCGGAGCTGCGCCGCGGTGGATCGGTGCTTTGCGTCGCGCGGAGCACGATGGAGGAGGCCAGCGCGATACGCTTGATGGTGCGGTGGGCGACCGGCACGGCGTCGTGGTTGAAGTACAGATCCCCGACGCTGCCTCCCCACTCGAGGAAGAACTCGTGGATGAGCTCGCGCTCCAGTGGGCTGTGGCGCACCTTGATGGGGTTGAAGGCGTGGTTGAAGGAGTCGACTACGCAGCGGAAGGCGAAGTTGGTGAGACTCACCCCGCCCACCTGCCGCGACATGATGAAGAAGGCGGAGGTCACCATCCCCAGCGTGTGACGCGCCGGCTTGGACAAGATGCGGCGTATCTCCAGCGGCAGCCCCTCCTGCTTGGAGAAGGACGTGCGCTTGCTCTCCACTATTTGATCGCAGTTCTTCTCCGTCAGCGCTGGCGACGACGTGCTGCGGAACCAGTCACAGACAAGGAAGCTCAAGAGTGACACGTCCCGCACGCTCTGCACGCGGAAGCGACGTCGGTTGATGGCGATGCGGCACGCCGACAGCGTCGAGTCCGCTGGGGCGGCGCTGGGGCCGAGGGACTGCAGGGCCAGCCTCGCCGCCTCGGGGTTGTCCTTGGTGAGGTTCAGGAGGCGGCACAGGATGGTGTGGAGGAAGAGGGGCACGTTCTTGTAGAGGTCCGCCTGCTCGCCGTGCAGGACGAGGCGCTGCCGCTGGATGAACAGATTCACATCGATCAGCGCGTCGGAGATCTCAACACGGAACGCCTGCGAGAGGCGCCACAGGTGCTTCTCGAAGTCCGCGATGAACTGCGCCTGACGGTTCGTCTGGATGGCGCCGGGGCGTGTCTTGCGCACCAGCGCAATCGCCTCGTGCGACGGGATATGTTGGCTGTACACATAGTAGCAGGCGATCATGAGCCCAGTGCGGCCGAGCCCGGCGTGGCAGTGGACCAGCACCTTGCCTTTTTGCTTGATATGATAGTCCATCACCTGCACGCTGCGCAACACGATGTCCTGCTGCGGGGCCGTCATGTCCGGCCAGGGGAACTCGTAGTAGGAGATGCCGTGCGGCATCAGGTCCTCCGCGCCGTTGTAGCTGTAGCCGCTGCTCTCGTAGATGCCGTCCGGCCCGCAGTTGCCATGCTCGCCCTTCTCCTGCAAGTTGAGCACCCCCGTCACGTGCTTCGCGTGGAACTGGGCGATGATGGGGTACTTGAGGAAGAGCGAGGTCGACGGCCGCTGGCTCGCGATGACGTCGTCGCCGACCCAGTTCGACTGCAGTCCCTCGATCGCGGCGGCGCGCTGCTCCTCCTCCTTCATCGCCTCCCAGCTCTCATGCCGGCACTTGACGCCGCCGCAGAAGAGGGAGCAGTGCAGACCCTGTCGCGCGCGGTCGAGCCAGTCATCCTGTGCTGACTCGTCCACACGCTTCAGCTTCGTCTGTCGGTTCTTCTTTTTTTGGTGCTTCGCACCACCGTCTCCGCGCGCGGCGCGCTCCGGCGGGGGACGGCCGTACGTGTCCGTCACTGCCGCCAGCATTCGATGTGCAGCGGCGGTCTCTTGCTCCCCCCTCTCCTCCCCGTCGCCGTCGCCGTCGTCGTCGTCGTTGTCGTCGTCTATCAATACGAAGAAGAGAAGAAGTACGTGTGTGTGTGTGTGTGTGTGTGTGTTTTTCCTTTCAGGCTGTGAGCCAATGGAGAGACCGAGAGATGGCGGTGAGACGAGGCAGAGGACGGAGAGTCACACAGTCGAGATTGTTGAGAGAGAGGGAGAGAGAAGCAGCCGTCACCCCACCCAACCCGATGCATCTCCACGCGTGTCTGGGGTGGGGAGAGAGGAAGGGGAGGAGAGGGCGGTGGTTTCATCTAGTGCACAGAGACGTGTGTGTATGTGCTGACCGCGTGGAAGAGCCGGGGCACGGTGACGGTGGGGGACACGTTGACGCGCAATGGAAGCCGGTGCACACCCGCGTCGGCGAAGCCGCTCTACTCTGCAAGCACAAAAAAAAAAAGTGCCGGGTGCGCCTGTGTGTGTGTGTGTGTGTTGTTCCTCGAGGAGGGGAGAAGGGACGAGAGGAGACAGAGGCGCCTCTCCTCCCTCGTCCGAAGATGTGTGTCAGTACAGAGCCATGCGGAGGCAGCGGAGGTGTGGAGGTGTGGAGGTGTGGAGGTGTGGGGGGAAAAAAAAAAAAAGAAGAAGAGAAGGGGGAAGAGGCGGGGTGGGAGAGGGCGGCAGCAGCCGGTGCCTACACCAAAGGGGGGGGGGGGCAGCAGTACGCCCAAGACACAAGAAAAACAAGAAGAGAAGAAGGCGGCGGGTGTAACAAGACACGACCTCGCGAGGATGTTCAAGCAGAGCGAGGCGAGAATAGATCTGGTTCGGTGCTCTCCCCCTCCATCTCTCTCGATCTCTCTGTTGATCCCACACAGACTCTACGCTGTGAGGTGGCACCGGGACACACTCCCGCGCAGATGAAGAGAGAGGAGGCGGGACAAAGTGGCGGAGCGCAGGGAGGACGAGGAGGGGGAGAACGAAGAAGAAAGCAACACGTCAGAGAGAGGAGGGAGCAAGAGGAGCGCGAGATGGGCTGAGACGGGCACCCACATTCACAGCCAGACAGAGAGAGACAAGCTCCCTTACTCTATGAGCCGCGTCATCGATACGGGCGCGGATGGCGATGTGGACCTTCACGGGTCGGCCGAACACTTGGGAAGCGCGCACACACACACACACCGCCGCGGCTGTCTCAGTCACGCGGCGACGTTGACGTCCTTGTAGTCCTTGACGGCCTTGCTGACCTGGTAGCGGGTGAGGTGCAGACTTCGCAGCACCGCGTCTGTAACGGGTTCCCCGTACCCGGCCTTGTCCATCAAGCTCCGCAGCGTCTCCTTCCGACTCCACCCCTGCTCCTCCGCAACCGATGGCAAGTAGGTGGCGCTGTAGCCGTCGTACTCGGCGATGAGACCGTGCTTGCCGATCTCCCAGTCATCCCACGCCGCGCACGGCTCGAAGGTGTGGAGCAGGCTGAAGCAGCACCGCAGCGTCGGCAGCTCCGACCCCTTCACCTTTGGAAAGCGGGAGTCTTGAAAGGCGGCGGCGATGGCGAGGCGGCGCATGTCCTTCTTCAGGTCCCCCGGCTGCAGAGACCCGATGCAGCCGCGCAGCCGCTCACTCGGCAGCGTAGTGAGGGTCACAAAGCACGCGGAGTCCTCCTTGGGGATCGCGGGCAGCGGCACCGGCGGCGCGTTGGGAGAGCTGATCTGCTGGGCAATCACGCGGAGGCAGTATTCCGCCATCTCGGGTGTGGCCGCCATACCGTGGAGGGGCACGTACGCCAACGGTGGTGCTGGCGCCGTGCGCGGCGGGCGTATCGACGGCCGCTGCTCCTTGGTTGCGTGCGAGCGGGCGAGGGAGACTCGTGACCGCTGCTGGCGCTTTCCTGGGGTGTCTCGTGACGTATCTGGTGATGGCGGAGTGGAGAGAGGTGAGCGACGCTTTTGCGAAGGTGGTGAGACGCGGGGCATGCGCCGACCGCGCGGAAGAGAGCGTGGAAAGGAAGGGGGCACGAAGCACACCAAGTACGCAGGTGGGAGCGGGAGGGGGGAGGGAGGAGGGAGGTCGCTGACAGATGGAGAGAGAGAGAAGGCGGCGCCGAGTACGAGGAAGGAAGGGGGGAGAGGCATGTCGTGAGTCCAACGAGGCAGGCAGGCAGAGGGGAGGGGAGGGAGAAGGAAGGGAAAGGGGAGAAGACGGCACGGCACGCCAGCCTACAACACACACCCACACACACACACGGATCTGCCGCCACTGAAGGATGGTGTCGCTCGGCACAGCTGCACTACCTCACCGTCGGTGCGGTACTGCGCTTTCAAGCACCTCCCTCTTGCCTCTCGCCTCTCGCCTGAACACCACCTCCATAACCCCCCCCCTCCCAAAAAAAAAAAAAGAGTGTGGAACAGGACATCAGGTATGTGACTGATACGCATGCGGTGACGCTTCATCGTCCGCTCTCTGCCCTTCTGACAGTGTGTGTGTGTGTGTGTGTTTTCTTTCTTTTCTTGGTGTTCTTCTTGTTGTGTTTACACGGAGCGCCGCTACTTGCACGGTACACGCGCGTGAGACGGTGAACAGGGGAGCGAGGAACGTGCGCTCAGCGACAGCGTGACGCAGAGAGAGGAGGAAGGGCGAGAGGCGAGAGGGGGGAGGGGCCACACCACCCGGTCACAGAGCCGCCACAATCCGCACCCTCGCACACACACACGCACGCACACTGGTCACCTTTCCTCGGCAGCGGCACACCGGCATTCCGACACGGCGGGGGCGAGTGGGGGGCACTTCCTGCTCACATGAAGAAGGACGAGACAGCGTCGCGACCGCTTTGGGGGAGGAAGGTGTTGGTGGGGGCCGCGTGGCCGCTCATGTAGACATCCTCGTCGTCGTCGAGGTCCCCCACCGCGTTCGACCGCGCTGCAGGCGCACCCGTTGCAACAGCGGCCGCGGCGGCCTCCTGCACCATGTGCGGCACCGTGACGCCGCGGCAAGCATGGCCTGGCATGCACTGGTACGCGGTGGGCTTCTCCGTCAACTCCACAAACCCGGTGCTGCGCAGTGTGTGGTGCTTGCTGCACAGCACCTCGGTGCAGCCGCGGGTGAGCAGCGTCGCCGGCGGCTCCAGCGGCGTGGCTAGACAAGTGCTCGGATCGAGGCACACGTAGCAGCAGTCCTGCACAAACTCGCACTGGCTCTCCGGCAACTGCTTGCCGTGCACCGCACACCACACCTTGCGCTCCGCCCGCCCCGTTCGCCGACGCGCCGCGGCGACGACGCCGCCAACGCCGCCGGCGGCGCCGGACGATGGCGCCCACAGAGCCGCGCCGCCGTCGTCGTACCGCTGATCCTGTGGCCCGTGTGGCAGTCGCTCGCCGCGTCGCGACCGCAGCCGCGGGTCTGCGCCGCGGTCTATGTGAGACGGGCCGCGCTGGTCACGGAAGCGTCCGCGATCCGCACCTCCGCGGCCCCCGGCAGGGCCGAGACGCCGCTCGCCAGCCTGCTTGCAGCGGTGGCCCTCCAGGCACTCGAAGACGCCGGGTCCCACCTCGCGCATCTGGCGAATGGAGCGGCGCTGCCGATGCAGCCGACACAGAACGCCGTCGATGGCATCGCCGCGCTCTCTACGGTCGCCCCGGTCGCCGCGGTCTCTGCGGCCGCCGCGGTCTCGACCGCCCCCGCCGAGTCCCCCGCCGCCTCTCCCGCGGTCCCTCTCCCGCATGCCGCCACCACCACCACCGCCCATCCTCACCGGCTCCCTCCCACCGAGTCGTCGCTGATCACCGCGCACGTGGCACTCCTTCTGCACAAGACAGCGCATCGCGCCCGGCTGCTGATTCCATGGGATAAGATCGGCGCGACTGCGGCGCTTGCCGTGCAGTGCACAGAGGCCCCCGTCAGGGGGCCCACCGCCACCAGAGTGGTCGGGACCACGATCCATGCCGGTACAGAGACAGCTCACACTCGCGCGAGCTGCAACGACGCCTCAGGAAGTTGGAGAGAGAGAGAGCAGAGGCAGTGAGAGGGTATCCTGTCCGGCTGACCGACGTGTGTCTCTCACTCCTGACTCTTCGAGAGAGAGTACGACCTCCGTTCCACGTCTCCACCTCCCCTCTCCACCGCCCGTACTGCCACTGCGCGTCTGCGGGTGGCACAACACACACACGCGCACAGACAGACAGACAGGGAGAGAAGGATGCGAGAGAACGAGCCACGGTGCCTGGGCAGACCGTCCTCCCCTCCCACCTCGACCCTCTACAGCGACGCACGTGCGCGGTGGAGTTGCTGAGGATGGGTTCTCTCCTCCTCCCTTTTCTTCTTTTTTTTGCGCAATGTGGAGCACCGGTGTGGTGCTCGTATGGTGCCTGTCGTGCGCTCTGTCAAACGCGCGTGTGTGTGTGTACGTGTGTGTGTGTGTGTGTGTGTGTGTATGGTGAGATGAGACGAGAGGAGCAGTGGAAGGAGAGACGGTGGAGCAGTTGAGATTGCGTGACAGCGGGAGAGAGAGAGAGAGCGAGAGAGAAGAGGGTGGATGGGGCGACTGAGGGGTGAGACACGACGTCGCTGGCAGCGCAGGCGGAGTTCGAGTAAAAAAAAAAAAAAAACGAGACGGAACGAGGAGGAGGAGGGGGTGACTGAGAGGCGCGGCGGAAAGCAAGGGAAAAAGAGAGCAGCGAAGAGGGAGTGACTGTCGTGGGAGTCTGCGAGTGTGTCTGATGAGGGCCGGGTCGTGGCGAAGGTATATGTCAACAACTGTGCCGTCTCCCAACAGAGAGAGAGGAAGAGGGAGGATGGTCGGGTAGACTGTCAAAGAGAGACACACACACACGCAAACACGTCCATCAAGGACGCACCCGACTGGGAGCGCGGTCACTCCCTGGCGTTGCGCGAGACGACCTGCCATGACTGGTGGTCGAGCGGGTTCGTCATTTGCAGCACCACGACCTGCGTGTGACGGTCGTCCGCGGCGAGGTACAACAGCGTGCTGGAGCGGCTCCACGCGGCGCTGACAGCCCCGACGGGCGCGCGGAACAGCTCGAAGCTGCGGTCCTCGTCGATGGACGGCGACACGCAGTTGAGGCGTAGAAGGAAGACCTCGCGTCGAGAGCAGATCGCCAGCAGCTGAAAGCGGCGGCCAACCGACGGCGCCCAGCTCACATTGCACACCGGCGCACGGCAGCGCAGGGTGCCCGCCTCCACGTGCGGGACGGGGATCGGCATAAACGTGTTCGAGTCTTTGATGTAGCGGTACAAGAAAAAGCGGCCCGAGACGGTGCCGACGGCGAGCGTCATGGTGCGCTCCGCCGCGCCTGGGAACCACCCGATGGCCGTGACGCCGCCAGAGCGGAGCATCGGCACCGCGACGGTTGAGGGCGACGCGGGTGCCTCCTCGCAGTGCCCCGAGGCCGCGCCGACAGAGGAAGGCGCGGCACCGGCAGCGGTGGGCAACGAGACGACGACAACGGCTCCTCCCCCACCGCTACCGCCGCCGCCGCCGCCGCCGCCGTCGCCGGCTGCCTCAGCCGCGGCTGCGTCGGCCTCCGGTGAGATCCTGCACACGCACGGGAACTGCTGTGGCTGGTGCACCTCGTAGAGCCGCACGCAGCCGTCGAGTGAGGCGGTGGAGAGAAGGAGCACGTGGTACTGCTGCGGCGGCACAAACGCGACGTCCGTGATGACGTCCTTCTCGTACCCGCGCACGGGGGTCCATCGCACCGTGTGCAGCAGAGTGCGCCCCTCGTGCGACGAGACGATGATGCGGTAGATGTAGATCCAGCGATCCGCCCCGGCGGTGGCGAGAAGCGGGCCGTGCTCGCGGTGCTGGCACCACGCCATGCGAAGAACCGGGCCCGAGTGATCGTGCATCGCGCAGCCAGGCTCCCACATGGCCCCGCCGCCAGCGATGGTGCGGCGGTGGAACACCTCCACCGTCTTGTCGCTCGAGCACGACGCCAGGAGAGCGCCGGAAGGGTCGAGGGCGATGTGGTGCACATACGTCTTGTGCTGCGTGATAAGACTCTCCATGACGTGTATGCGTGTGTGTGTGTGTGTGTGTTTCCGTCTTTGGAGAGGGAGGGCAAGAGAGCAGATGGCTGGTGACAGCGGCGCGCAAGTTGCCGCCTCGCGCCGGCTTCAGCGACAGGCGCGTGCGCTGACGTGTGTGGAGGAAGAGAGACGGACGAGAAGGAGTGGAGGGGGAGAGGAGCGGCACCGAGGCAACTCAGCCGCCAGCGAAACGCGACACACACACACACACACACACGTACACACACGTGTATACATGAACGCACGTACGCGCACGCGCGCAACACCACCTCGAGAGAGAGAGAGAGAGACGGCGCCACCACGACACCAACAGCAGCAGGAGCCTGCGTGCCACCTCGAGCTGCCTCTCCTCGCTGATGGATGTCAAGGAACACAGCGACAGGAGAGGAGGGGGGGGGGCGGCGCGTACGCCATGCAACACTGTGTCTCGACCACTGTCGTGCTTTCGCAGGACCGAGCATGGCAGAAGCTGAGAAACGAAGGCAGAGCACGCCGCCATCCCAGCCGGTGGGGGAGAGATCAGAGAGAGAGGAGATGCGTGTGCCAAGATACTAAATGTACATGTGTGTGTCTGTCTGTGTGTAACAGATGGAGGGGAGTGGGCGATGAGACGGCGACACTGTGGGTGGTGCCTTCACTTGGTTGTGGCTTGACTCGCTGCCGATGCTGCTCGGGCGAGTTGCTGGAGGAAGGGTGTGCAGGTCTCCAGCAGGCGCGCCACCTTGTCGAGGTGCGCTGCAAAAGGGGAGGGGTCCACGTAGGGGGCGGCAAAGAGCAGCAGCCATTCGAGGTCATCGCGGCTCACGACGTCGCCGCTCTCGCGACGGGCGTATCTCGCCACCTCTACCGCCTCAGCCGCGCAGAGTCCGAACTCGCGCTCCAGCAGCACAGAGAGGTGATCGGGGTGGTACTGCGTCGAGTCTCCCTCGTCCTTGAGCCACTCCAGCAGCGCTGCGAGGTGCACGGCGTGCTCGCGGAAGATCTCCGTCGCCTCCTCGCAGCGCCGAAGAATGCGGAGCTCGTCGAGGAGGTCGTACGGGTACGTGGCGTCGAGCCGCTCCGCCAGCGCCTGCAACGAGCAGCCGCTGAACTCGGCCACGCGGGTGACGTAGTGCACCAGCTCCGTGAAGCAGGTGATGCCTTGAGCAGGGTAGAGCGCCTTCAGGATCGGCAGCTCCACGGGCTTGACAACGGGCTGCCACACCGACTCAAGCTTCGACTGCGAAAGCGGGACGCCGGTGATGGCCCAGCGACTGTAGAGCTCCTCGAGGTAGCCCTGCACCACCTCCAAGTCGCTCGTCATCATGCCCTGGCGCACCGCCAGCAAGTAGCGCTCGTTCGTGTCGGCGCAGTCCTGCACCTTCGCCATGCCACGCGTCACGTCCTCCATCATGAGCGCACCCCACTTGACCTCCCCCATGGCCGCCGCCGCCGCCGCGGTACCGCCGCTGCTCTTCGCCGCCATCGTCGGCGAGGAGTGGCGGGAGACGTCGGTGAGAGGCAGCGGCAGGAACGCCGACTCGCTCGTCGCAGCGCCGACCCGGGCGGGCGGCACGAAGAGCGAGCAGTGGCCGCCGCTGTACGCGGTGGAGAGGAAGCCGAGCGTGATGTTCAGGTGCGCCTCGTTGTGGTGGAGCACGTCCATGAGGTGGAGTGGCGTCAGCACGGGACGCGCCACGGTCGCCACGGCGCGGTACACCTCATTCACCCTCGCCGCCAGACTCGTCGCGGAGATCGCGGCGAGCGGCGGCGCCGCGGACGGCGGCGCGGGGAGCGCGCCCATCCGCTCCGACGCTGCGGCGACGGTGACGTGCGTCACCGGCGGCCGCGCGGTGTGGGAGAGAGCCGCGGCAGCGCCGGGGCGCTGAAGCCCCGGCCAGGAGGAGAGCGAGGACGAACCGAGGCACGACACGGAGCTCATGGCGTTCTCGGGGCCGCCGTCCGCCTTGGGGTCGGCCGAGCTGGCGAAGACGCCTTGGAAGATGAGAAACTGCGCGACGTGCCGTAGACCCATGCGACCGGTCCGCCCACGTGCCCGCTTCGACAGCGCCAGAGCCGTGTCCGTGATGTTCATGATGTACTCGGTGCGTTGCGTCTGGTCCGTCTTGCCCGGCAGCTCCCCCACGTCGTCGAACAGGAGCCGCATGCACTCCCTCCAGACGGTCCAGTGGTCGGTGAGGGACGACTGTGTCTCGGCGATGAGGTCCTCGAGCGCCTTCAGCCGGCGCTGCGTCTCCTCGAGCCGGTGCAGACTGTCGCCCACGAGCCTGTTCTTCTCCTTGATCTCCTCCGAGAGGTGGTCGTGGCGGCTCTTCGCCTCCTGCTCCAGCGGGTAGAGCGCCTCCACCTGCTTCTGCAAGACGCTGTTGCGCGACGTCTTGGCGTCCAGTGCGATGGTGTGGGCGTACTGGCGCCACATCCGCAAGAAGGCCGGCGCCGCCTCGTTCGCCGTGGCCCGCAACAGCCGGCGCCGCAGCCGCGCCTTGCGCACGTCGAGCTGTCGGCAGAAGGTTCGCCACGAGAAAAAGCACATCTTGAGCCACATCTGGTCCAGCTCGTGCACGAGGCGCTCCATCACCTTCGCCTCCACGTTCGCATGATGCCCCAGCCGGCGCAGCTGTGTCTGGCACTGCCGCCACCGCTTCAGCACGAGACGGAAGGCGCCGGCGTACGTTAGCTGCGTCACCTCCTCCACACCCCGCGGCAGCGACGACGACGGCGACGACGACGCCTCCGACCACGACGACGCCGTCAGCGGGGAGCGCCGCGTGTACACCAGACACGGCAGAATCTCGTGCACGGCCGCCTGCACCACCTGCGCCGTGTCAGGCGAGAGGTGCGGCAAGCACGCCTGCAGTATCCGCAGCGCTGTCGAGACGTACAGGCGCTCTGGCTGATAAAGCTCCTCACTGCGCAGCCGCAGCTCCGTCAAGAGCGCCTCGGCGGCGACGAAGGGGCTGCGGTAGCGCTGCAGCTCCACCTCCACATAGCGAAGCCACGCATCAAGGCGGTCGTCATCGATCAGGGAGCTCTGTGCCTCCTCGTAGGGGTCGATGGCGGCAGAGGTGGCTGGGATGTACAGCTTCGCCTGGTAAGTCGGCGCTCGACGCAGCATCAGCCCTGCGTCCGCCACCCGCAGCGGCGCGAGCGTCTCTGTGGCTTTGTGGGTGTGTTGGGTGAGTGTCAAGCAGCGTCAACAGCAGCAGCACAGCACAGCTGCTCTGGTGAGCACGCCAGTGACACCTCACCGACGTTGGTGCTAGTCGCAATCGCCCTTCAGTACGAGAGGAGGTGTGGTGAGGAGGGGGAGGGGAGTCTGCGGTGCAGATGTCCGCCGTGGGCAAAGGGAGAGGAGAGGGCGGAGTCGAGGGAGATTAGGAGAAGAGAGAGGACGCACATCCGACGACGCCTGCAACACACGCGCGCACACACACATGTGGCTGAGTTGCTCACACCCTTCCCAAAGCTGCTTTGCCTCCCCCCCCCAGCCCCACACCCCACACTCCAGCCCCCTCGCCTGGGCCGAAGCGGAGCGCATGATTTGGAGAGGGGAGGAGGGGGAGAGCAACTTGAGAAGAACACGGCGTGCGAGATGCACCATCAGAGGCTGTGCGTGGCAGCTCCTTGTGCAGCAAGAGGGGGGGGGAGGGGGCGTAACGAGAAGAGAGTAGTCGTACTCCTGTGACCACATGGAAAGAGCGGTGGGGGACACATGGGCCCCGTCACCGCCGAGGACAACAACAACAGACAACAGCCGCTGCCGAGGCCATCGCCCATCCACGTGCGATGCAGCGCTACTGCGAGAGAAAGGCACGCTTCAGCTTCACCGTGAGCGTGTTGTTGAAGGTGAAGCCGACGAACCACCTCCACAGCTTCACCATCAAAATCAGCGAGCAGACAATCACAAAGGCGCGCTCGACGAACATGCGGGACTGCAGCTGCACACTCTCTTGCGTGAGTCGCTGGAAGTCCTCATTCAGCTTGCGCTGCGTGGTGGAGGCGAAGCTCACCATCGCCTCCGCGAGCTCCGACTGCTGAGCGCTGCGGGCGCCGCGGCGTAGCAGCTCCCCGCGCAGCTCGTGCACGTCCTCCCACACACCCTTGAGGAACGACTTGCGCAGCCACCGCTCTCGCACGGTGATCTCGTTCAGCGTCGCCGACTTGCGGAAGAACTTCCCCTGCTGGATCGCCAGCTCGTACCGGTTGCACATGCTCTTCACCGCCGCCTCGGTGTCCTCGGTAAACTTGGACCACTGCACTTCAATGTCGCGCAGGGAGCGGGCACGGCGCGTGCTCGCGGGGTCGGCGGCCTCGCGCGCGGCGCGGGCGTTGCGGCGGTGGAGGCCGCCGGAGCGGCCGAGCTCCTCGTCGCGGCTGACGCGCGCGTGCTTGTGTTGCCGGTACGCCTCGTTCGCCTTGAGAGCCGACTCCGCCTCCCTCATGCGGCGCAGCATCGCGTCGTGGTTTTCCTTGACGATCTTGTAGGCGAGGTTCACCTCCGCCATCTTCTCAGTGGACCCGCCGGGCTTGTCGGGGTGGTACTTCACGACGAGACTGCGGAACTGCTTCGACACGTCGTCCAGCGTCGTGGCTTGGGTGGCGGTGATCTCGAGGACGTCGTAGGGGTTGCGGCCTTCCGGGGTCGTGGGGAGCTCCTTGGAGGCGGCCAGGAACTCTTTGCTCTGGAAGATGCCGCGCACCGCCGCGCACGCCACCGCCGGGGCGAGCCTGCGCACCCGGTGCATCTCAGGTGCGGTGGGTCGCGTGGTCAGCAGACGTCCCTCTTCCTCCCTTCCACCTCTCCAGCGGAGGCGAGAGACACTCGTCAAGGAAGAGGGGAGGGGGACCTCCACCTGACGAGTGGGCGGCCGGCCCCGTGTGTGTGTGTGTGTGTGTGGGAGAGAGAGGCGGATGCCGGCTCAAGAATCCACAACACGCACCGCAGACTCCACCGTGTTCTGGCGCATTCGTCGGCAGAGGCGCGCAGCGAGTCACCAGCGTGTGCATGTGTGCATGTGTGTGTGCACGCATGTTTCGATGCAGTTGGAATGTACACCACGAGAGGGCCGCAATAAAAAAGGAGAGGAAGCAAATACGGAGACACGGGAGTGCAACACTGCGCATGTGTGTGTGTGTGCATGAGGGGGGTACTTCTAGACGTGACTGTACGTGGGGCACAACAGTCTAGACATCGAGGGAGGAGGGAGAGAGGGAGGGAGGGAGGCGGCGCGGCACACGTGCAGCTGTTCCACCCCTCCTCCCCTCCTCCTCCTCCCGTCACACCGGGACACGTGTCGATGTCGCTCGGGTTTGTTGCCTGCCCGCCCCTCCCCACTCTCACCTTCCTCCTTGAGGACTCATGTGTGTGTGTGTGTGTTGGAAGAGTCCACTGAGCGACACCATCCAGTGTGGTGCACAGACAAGATGGAGAAGGAGGGAATGGGGTGGGAGTCGCTGACACAGTGCGGTCGCCGATGGCGGGACAGCGTGGCTTCTTCAAACGCGCACCGACGCACACGTCGCAGCCACACCTCGCCCACTCGCACACACACTCCCTTGTCCCTCACTCAGCGACACACACACACACTCTCTCCCACCAGCTTCTTGCTCTATGATTCACAAGAGAGGAGACGGCGGCCTTTCGCGGCCGCCTGGTACACGTACACGTACACGCATCCCCACAGAGTCCCACCACGCCCATTGCCGCCACGCGCGCGTGCATTCGTGGCACATCTCCACATCCACACACGCACACGCAGCCATGCAACCACTCCCACCTTCCTCCTTTTGTCCTGGTGAGGAGGCGCACGCGTGTTGTGTCGAGGTGGGGGTGGGTCGGGTCCGCCGCTGCGGTCGAAGCTGTCTACGCGCCGTCTTTCTTCACCTGCGCAAACGCGTTCAGAATGTGCTCGTTCAGCATGCTGAGATCCGCATCCTCCGACGAGGTCGCCGTCCCGCCGTGCTTGGCGGTCTTGCGCTTCTTCTCTGGCGGCGCGTACTTGGCGGCGGTGGAGGCGGTGTACGTGACGCAGACACCGTCGCTGAAGACGACCGTCTGCGGCGCCTCGGATCTACCGGCCTTGAACGAGAACTCTCTCGTCAGCTGCTCCGGGGTCGGGGCGGCCTGTTGCGGGTCCGTCCAGAAGTTGACGCTCACGGCCTGCAGTGGCTCCGCGGCGATGCCGTCTGCCTTTCTCCGCCCGCGCCTCCGCCCCGACAACGCCGCCGTGGCGCTGTCGCCGACAGCGGTGTCCTGCGCCTCGCGTTTCGGTATCTTCGCAGCGACAGAAGACGCCTCGGCAGCCGCCCCGGCACCACCGCGGCGCGACACACGCCGGCCACCGCGGCGCTCGTCCCCCTCCTCCGCCTCCTCAGTTTCCGAGTCGTCCTCGTCCTCGCTGTCGTCGTCGTCGCTGTCGTCGTCGGACACGTCCTCCTCGTCCTCCTCGGACGTACTATCATCGTAGTCGCTGCCTCGACGACGGCGGCGGCGCTGGTGGCGCGGCCGAGTTGTGCTGGTGCTGGTGGTGGCGGTGGTGGTGGTGCGGGTGGTGGGGACGCCGTACTGCGGCTGCTGCTTCTTCGAGCTGAGACGCGTCACGACGAGAACGGAGCTGCGCACGGCCCCCTCGCCGCCTTCGCCGCTGAGGAGCGCCTTCTCGAACACCGCGACGCCGCGCGCGCCAGAGTCGATGGACTCGCTATTGTTGCGGGCACTGGAGAAGAGGAGGAACACCGGGAACCCGTCGTGCATCACGCGGCTCAGCCGAAAGCCGTAGGTGTTCCCCGTCTCCTTGGGGCACAGGTAGTCCACACTACCGCGGTGCAACACGTACATCTCGGCCCAGTCAAAAGCCTCGCTGCTCTTGTGGTCGCCGATCGGCTTGCTGTGCAACGGGGCTTGGTAGACCGTGGTCCCGCGGTGCGGCTCCTGCCGCTTGTGGGATGGAAACATCGACAGGCTCGTAGGGCCGCGTCGCGGTGCGGCGCGTCGACGCGGCGCGGACGAGGACACAATGCTCCCCTCGCCGTCCTCGCCGTCATCAAGGCGCGACGCGCTCCCGCCACCCTCCGACACCGCGCTCGCCCACCGCGCGACCGCGTCGGCGCTTGGTGAGGTCGTCGGCAGCGACTGCAGCGACGCCGCGCTCGCGAGCGGTGCGTCTCCATCGGCCTCTGCGCTCTCACCCTCCGCCTTCAGCGGCGCAGACGGCGGCGACGGTGCCGCCGTCGTCGGTGGAGCGCCGGACGCGGGGGGCGAGACGGCGACAGCGGGAGCGACGCGTGGTGGAGGGGGCGGCTGCGCTGTCGCCTCCAGCTTCACGAACCGCCGGAACGCATCGTCCAGCTGCTTGATCTCCTCAGCGGGGACAAAGACATACGTTGTGCTGCCCACCTTCTGTCGCTTGCCACGCACATTCCAGGCCAGGGTGGCGGGTCGCAGCACCTTGGACGTGCCAAGCCAGTCCACCTCGTACACCGCGTCTGTGCTCACGAAGCCGCTGACGTCGGCAAGGTCGCCCAGGTTTTCCTCGACCGGGTAGAGCCAGCGGCAGTTGATCGCCTTCCAGTCCTCTGGCAGCGGCCTGAGGTGGGTCGGCTCACAGAGCCAAAAGGTGGACTCGCCGGTGAGGACCACCCCCAAGAGCCACACGTCCGCCGCCTCCGGCATTACACGTCCGCCCACAGGGGCACACCAGCTCCCCCGGCCCCACGACAACGGGAGAGGGCAAGAGAAGAGAGGCGAGGCGAGAGACGCTCTCCCTCTCTCTTCTTGTTTTCTTTTTTTTGTTGTTGTTCCCTTCACACACACACACTCTCACTCTCTCTCTCTCTGCGAGTCGTGCAACTCAACACAGACGTCCCCTCACCCCCGCCCCCCCTCGGCGTGCACCAGCTGGCCCGTCCACCGAGGATGATGGAAGACACACACAAAAGGGGGGAGAGAGGAGAAGAGAAGAGAAGAGAAGATAGAGAGAGTGAGGATGCGAGACAACGAGGGGGGAGGGAGGGGCGGGCGGTGGCCGGTGGCGCCGTCGGCGTTGGCGGCGTTCTACCGAGACCAACACTGTCCGCAGCGCGGTGAAGGGTCACCGAGCAGTTGTAAAGGCAGAGGATGGAGAGGCGGGAGTGGAGAGAAGGAGAGAGGGAGACACACACATACACACACACACACACACACACACACACTCATGCGGAAAGAGATAGCCACTTGGCCCGCACCGCCTCTGTGATGTGGAACAGTCCAAACACACACGTATACCTTCATCGCCTCCGTAGTGGGGAGAACAGAGGTGGGGAGAACGAGGGACAGGCAAGCTGACGGCGGCGACGCCATGCTGTGAGCCTGCCCCCTCCTCCGCTTCTGATACTCGCCGCGCTCCTACCACTGCGACTCTTCATGTTTCTTCTTTTTGTTGTTGTTCTCCCCTCTTTATCTGTTGAGTTACGCCCTCTGTTGCCGTGTGGGGCATATGCAGGTCTTAGCGTTAAACGAATGTGCACCCTGCTCCGGTGGCGGGCACAGGCTGCGATGGAGGGAGGCAAGGCGAGCTCGGAGAGAGCGAGGATCAAAAGGCGGCTCGGAGGAGGCCACGTCGCCGGCCACGCACCCGTGCGACGAGTGCCGCAGGTGGCAGACGGCGCTTCCTCGCTGAGTTCCAATACTTGTGGAGTGTTGGACCGAGGTTGCAGTCGCCTCCCATCCTGAGCCACATACACACACACACACACACATCTTTCTCTCCTTTCACTCCCCTCCTTGCATTTCTTCGCACTAGCAGTGGCGGAGGCGTGGCTGTCGAGGGAGCCTCCGTGTGTGTGTGTGTGTGTGTCTGTCTGCCCGTCTGTCTGCCTGTGTGTGTGTGTGTCTGTGTGCACGGTGGAGGCGGTGGTGGTTGGCGAGGGAGGGTTGCCGTTGTGCGCCACTTCTAGACGTTCTCACCGTCGTTGTCGTTGTTGTCGCCGTCGCTGCCGTCTGAGTCGCTGTCGCTTCCGCGTGCTCGCTTGGCAGCCTTTCTCGCCGCCTTCTTGTCGGCCTCCTCCGCCTCCATGCGACGGTACTGCCGCTGCACACGCTGTTGCGCAACGAGCATGCGCTTGCGCGTGCTGACAATCGTGCGCTGCGGCGTCGTGCGCTCCAGCCGGCGGCGAGTGCTGCGATCCACCTTGATGTTCAGCATCCACTCCTCCACGGCGTTCCCCGACTCCTGCATGACCTTCGCGATCGGTGGCAGCCGCTCCTTGTCGTCCTCTGTGAAGAAGGTGATGGCCGTCCCCTCCTTCCCGGCACGGCCGGTGCGACCGACGCGGTGGATGTACGAGTCAACTGTAGCGGGGAAGTCAAAGTTGACAACGGTGCCGACGTTCTTGAAGTCGATACCGCGCGCGAGCAGCTCCGTCGTGACGAGGATCCATATCTTCCCGAGGCGGAACTGCAGCACCGTCTCCTCACGCTCCTCCACTGTCATCTTTGCGTGCATGATGGCCATGTGCAGGCCCTTTGCCCGCAGCTCCTCGTACAACTCCTTGGAGCGCTCCACGCTCTGCACAAAGACCAGCACCGGTGGTGTGACGCCCTCGCGCACCAGGTTGCGCATCGCGACGACCTTGCCAAGCTCGTTCCCGCAGAACACGAGGCGCTGCGTCACATGCGTGTTGGCGGCGCGGCGGCCGCGGACGATGATGCGGACGGGATCGGCCCCCATGACAGACCGCGCCGCCGTCTCGACCCTCTCGCTCAGCGTCGCTGTGAAGAGGCTGACGACCTTGTCGGTTCGCGTGCACGCGGTGAGAATCTTGTCGATGACAGCGAGGAAGTCCGTCTTGCTGTCCCACAGGCGATCGCCCTCGTCGAACACGAGGTACTGCACGTGGCTCAGGTCCAGCAGCTTCTGCTCCAGCAGGGAGACGATGCGGCCCGGCGTGGCGATGAAGATGTCCTTGTTCTTGGTCGTCTGGCCGTGCTGCACGAACCGCCAACGCTGCCCCTTCATGAGCAAGAACGCCTCCCGCTCGATCTGCTGCGCAAGCTCGACGGTCGGCGACACGATGAGCGCCCGAACGCCGCACGACGCGTCGGGGGCCTTGAGCAGCGCGAAGAGCGGCGTGAGGAAGGCGATGGTCTTGCCAGAGCCGGTCGGCGCGCAGGCGAGAACGTCGCGGCTGTGAATCAGGGACGGGATCGCCTGCATCTGGATTGGGGTGGGCACCTTGTGCTGCCGGGTGAAGAGGTTGTTCACCACGGTGCGCGGCACGTTGAGCGGCGGGCGCACCAGATCGGAAAAGTGCTCGATCGGCGCCGGCAGGTCGGTGCCCATCACCTGCAAGTCGTTGCGGCGCCAGATGTTGCGCTTCTTCTTGAAGGTCATCGACTTGAGCGGCTTGTCCTCCGAAGCGGCGGCGCCGCGGCCAGCAGCGGACGCGTCCTCTGTCTCCGCCGACCCACCCAGCGGCGCCGCCGCGTCCGGGCGGCCGCCGCTGGGACGCCTAAATAGATTCAGCGTGGCGCTCGGGCACGGCACAGAGAGAGTGCTGCTGCTCTGGTCCGCCGCGTCCTCCGCGTCAGCCGCGGCATCAGCGCCGAGCGCGCCTGAATGTGCGCGGCCGCCCTTGCTCTTCCCTGCTCCGCGAAAGAGCTTCGCCGCCTCCCCGTTGCGTGTGGCGCCGAACTTGGCGCCGACCGTCAAGGAGCGGAAGGCGTCCATCTCCGACGAACGTCGGCGGCACACGCACCGCAGAAGGTGCGACGAGAGAGAGGGAAAGGTGAGGCAGGACCTCCTCCGCCACTGTGTGCAAACTTGTGTGAGTGTGTGTGTGTGTACGTGCGTGTGGGTGTCCGTGGCTGCATGCAGGACAGACCTGTGTCTGCGCGTGTGTGTGTATGTGTGCAAGGGAGGCTCCTACGCACGCGAGTTGCGATGAAACGCAGAAGAGGAGTGCACGTGCACAACGCAGCGCCACACACGCGCAGGGCACGCCAGCAAACAAAAAAAAAAAAAGGAGGGAGGCGGGGCGGAGGCGGAGGACTCAGAGGAAGTTGGACGTAGGGGAGCTGTGCCTCTGTTCTGCTTGGGAGGTGAGGGGGGTGAGGAAGCCAGCACAGCCTCGCCGCTCCAGCGGAGAAGGACACACACACATAGAAGGACTCGCCCAGCAGCGACGAGCATGTTCATTCTCGGTAGAATCTTGCGAGAGCGGGAAAAGAGCACGCAGGACCATTCAACACTGCTACACGCAGCAGCGGGGGGGAGGGAGGAGGGAGGAGGGCAGGGAGGCGCTTCGCCCGAGGCATCACCCTCACACACACACACACACACACATACACACACTCATACCATTCCCTTGTCCGTCCTCCTCACCAGGCTGGCCGTGTGCGCACACACACACGCTCCCTTCCGGCGAAGACGGCGGAGCACTGTGAGAAAGGGAGGAGACGTCACCATCCCTCCACTCACCTGCTGACGGAGAAAGAGAGAGAGCGCGGGGAGGTACGGTCGGCCCCTCGCGGAATGGAGGAAGGCAAGAGAGCAAGAAGTGGAGGAGGGACCCATCCACACACACACGCAGACACACACACAGACACACACAAATACGAAGCGAGACAGAGCAACACAGCAACACACGCAGACAACACGTACGCAAAAAAGTAACACTGGCCCCTTCCGCTCTGGCGACGACCGTGGAGGCGCGAGGACCGAAGCAGCCGACGAGCCGCTACGCAAGGGAAAGGGAGAGGTACAACGGTGCGGCCCGCAACAACCGCAACCATTTGCGATCAGCACACGCGAGCGCGCTGACTCCGACGAAGAAAGAGAAATGTAGGTCAAGAACCATTGATTGGTAAAGACGTGCACATGTTTGTGCTTGTGTGTGTGTGTGTATGCATGCGTCCCTACACGGCGAATAGACGCTGGCGGTCGGTACAGGCGCCTTTGCAGAAGGGACAGTAGGTGGCATGGTCAGAGCACGAGTAGCAGCAGACGGCATGCTTGCACGGAAGCAGCACCGTGTCTGCGATGCCGCCGCACCCGCAGCATCGCCCGTTCAGCTCTGATACGGGCTTCAGAGGGCGGCGCGAAGCCGGGCTGCGGGAGAAGAGTCGCTTGCGCGGGGAGTCAATCGCGCGACCGTCCTCGTTCACGCGCACAGACTGCCGAGAAGCGCGCGAGCGCTCCAGCCGCTCCTCGTTGCGCCGCCGCCTAAAGTAGAAGTAGAGTCCGCCAAGCAGGAAGTCAAGCACGCCGACGAAGAGGATGATCAGCTGCGCCCCTGAGTTCACCCAGACGAGCTTGTTGGTGTTGATGAAGACGGTGTCGCCCTCCGACACTGGAATGCAGCCGTACGCCGACGGCAGCTCACCACTTCGGCAGGGGTGGAGCGGGTTGCCGCTGCTCTGCGACGCCGCCCCGGCGCTGTCTGCCATGCTCATCGCGGCGCTACCGCCTGCCGCTCTCTCTCTCACCCTCACCCTCACTCTCGCCTCACACCAGCGGCTCTGCCGCAAGAGCCTGAAAAGTTATGGAGGCGAGTATCAGCCGGTGGGGATGCACTTCTCTTTCTCCGCCCCCCCCCCCTCCTTCCTTCCTCTCAGGCGCGTCACCGTGGCTCTTCACCGCGCTCTACCGACACCGATCGATGTGTGGCGGTAGAGAGCGTCGCTGACGGAGTGCGTCTCAGCGACCTTGTGAGTGTGTTTGTGTGAGTGTGCGCAGAGGTGATGCAACGAGCGGAGAGTGGCGCGAGTCGGTGCGGAAGCTCTGAAGACGTCACGAATCGAAACCAAAAAAAGAAAAAAAAAAGAGACGAGTACGCGCCGCCGACGTGATGGTCTCGGAAAAAGAAGAGGGGGAAAGAGAGAGAGTTTGGGAGAGGAGGGGAGCAGGCGACTATGCGCACCCTGGGCCTCTGTGTGTGTGTGATTGTGTGATTGTGTGTGTGTGTGTGTGGAGCAGGAGGCGAGTGTGAGAGCAACGAGATGGAAGGGGGGGGGGCACTACCTCCTTCTTCGTCCCCGCAGAGAGACCAATAGCGCGTAACGTAGAGAAGAGAGAGGAGCAGATGCAAGTAGAAGAGGAAGTCTGCGCGTGGGTGCCAACATTTTTAGTACAGAAAAAAAAAGGGGTGAAAAAAAGGGTCTACATGATGGATGAACGGACGGGGCAGTGGTGCAGCACGCGGCTCGCCTGGTGTCGCCGACGATCTTGGCGGTGCAGCAGACCTGTCTCCACCCTCTCCGGCGATACCACCCCACACCATGAAGGTGGTCTTGCACGCAAACGTGCCTTGCCCTCTCTTCTCCCATTCCATCCCTCACTCCCACTCCCTCTGTCTCGCATGAACACGTTCGTTTGTTTTTTGTTGTTGTTTGTTTGTTTGTGTTCCGCATTGCAGCAGCAGCAGCGCACCGTAGTGCGTAGGGAGAGTGACACCGTGCGACTCTCGCACAACCCGCACTGCTGCAGATGATCGTCGCAGCCGATGACGCGTCCTCTACGCAATGTAGTCCTGGCCGTAGAAGCTCTTGACACAGTGCTTGAAGAACTGCGTGTGTGGCTTGCACCTGTCAAAGTCGTAGTTGTACTTGCGCAGGCATTCTCCGATAAGGCAGGACATGGCGGCGCACTGGAAGGGCGGCTCCCCCTCGTTCTCACCCTTCACCTGCACAGCGCCGCCCACACTGCTGCGCCACGCCGCGACGCACGTGTCGAACGTCTGCTGATGCGCACCGCACTTCTTGTGGAGCTCCGCGCCACCGAGGTTCGTTTCGAGGCAGATGCGCCATGCATTCGCCTCGCTGTCGCACACGTCATCGAACGTGGCGTCCCTACGCGCCTTCGGCAGCGACATGGGCAAGAGAGCGGCTCGCTCTACTTGGCCGCGAGACGGCTCAGGGAGAGAAGGACGGGGAGACGGCGAGTTTGGAAAGGGGACGCGGATGGTGTGCGTCCGTGAAGTGGTGGGTTCTTGGCGCGACCGCAGAACACGAAGAAAGCGAGGCAGGAGTCTCGCCTGCAAGCGTCTCTCTCTCCCTCGCTTTCTCTCTGTTTGCTTCGCCGATACGTGTCTTGTCGGACGCGTCTGTGACGCCGGGATGCGGACACCGCAGAGTGCAGCGTGCAAGGAGGAAAAACAAGAGAACCACGACAAGAGCAGGCAGAGAGCGAGGATGGGGAGAAGAGAGGAGTTGCACAGGAGGTGACTGAGGCGGCTGGAGAGCACCGCGGAACACAAGGCGAGCGGTGGGAACTGTCTCCCCCGAGGCCCCAGCCTTCGTGGCGCCGCGGCGCCACGTGTGAAAAGCGCTAGCGATATCGACGCGCCGCAGCATCCTGTCCCCGCTCGCTGTCCCTCTCTCTTCCTCTCCTTCCCCTCCTCCGTGCGGAGAGAGAGTAAGGGGTGCAATGGGAGCATTGGGTTTGTCAACTGTGCTTCAAGCTGCGAAGTGGAAGTCGACGGCGAGGTTGAATGCGATAGCTCACGAATATCGCGACGGCACGAACACGACGCAGCCTACAGCACGCTGCCAAACAGACCCACATAAGAAGAAGGACGCAAAAAAAAAAAAAAAAAACGCCCTCCCCCGGTGCAACGGCGTCCCAGATGGTAGAGGATCACCCACACGGCGGCAGCACCGCCGACGCGCCGTAGGACGGGACCGCGGGAGAGAAGAGAATGCGCGTGACCTGTGGAATGGGGGAGTGGGGTGTTTACTTGAGCCCTAAGCAAGAGAGAGAGAGAGAGACGTGAGGCGTAAAAAAAAAAAAAAGAAAGCGGCACACACACACACGCACGTGTGCCTTGACCGAGACGAATCGTGAAAGGGGTGCTGGTGACTAGCGGGGGCGGAGGAGTGGCGAAGGAGGGGGAGGAGACGGCGGCGCCGTCGATCAACTGAGAGGCCGGGAGGGCGGACAGCGAGAGAGAGGTGGAGGCAGACCGGGGGAACACTCGCAGCAGCCGCAAGGCGATCAAGAAGAAGAGCGAGCCGCCGGCCACCCAAAACACGATTGCGCATGTGACGAGACAGCTTCGGCGAGGAGGAAGAGGATGGGGAGGAGAGACGAGGGACACAGTCGCGTGTGTGAAGAGCCCTCCGCCGCTTGAATCCACCACACCGGTCGGTCAAGCACGGGAGAGAAGAGGAGAGGGTAGCGACCCGACGTTTATCAACTTTTCGTCGGTGCTCTGGCGCAGAGACGGCCGAACGCCATGACGGACCCACCCGAGCTGGAGGTGATGACGGCGTTGTAGATGCCGTAGCCGCCGAGCACGATCAGCGACCCGCCGACGACGAAGGCAAGAGAGGCGACGATGAGGTAGTTCAGCCCGTGTTCCTTGATGTACTTCATGAACACAAACTGCCCCAGCGCCGTGCTGCACAAGCCGACGACGAAGAAGATGAGACCGAAGTCGACGACCAGGCTGCCCGTGACGAGGAGCTGCAACGTGGAGGAGAAGGCGATGAAGAAGGTGGCCATGCCGCCCGTCACGGACGCCTCCTGTGGCACAAGACCCACCTCGTACAGCACGAAGCTCAAGACCAGGCCGCCGCCGATGCCCAGCATGGCGGCCGCCGCACCCGCGATGACCGCCGCCATCGGGTACATGACGGAGGTCTGCTGACTCCAGGTAAACGTCAGCTGCGCCGGGTCGGACTCCGCCAGTTTGCACAGCTTCTCGCGGTTGTAGTAGAAGGCGACTCCCAAGAAGGCGAGCGGGATGAGCACGCACATCCAGTACATGAAGCCGCCGCATGCGACGAACGATCGAAAGATGTTGAAGACGAGCAGCACCAGAAAGCAGGCGAAGTTCATCGCGAGCTCCTGCTGGGGGTACTGCGGCTGTGAAACCCGCTCGGCTGCCGGCTGGCTCTGCGGCGACACTGGCGACGCGGCATCGGCTGACGGCGCCTCAGCCTTGCCGCCGGCGACCACCTTCGCAAGCTCCTGGTTCCCGTTCTTGTCGCCGCTGCCGTAGTCCTGCTGGCGAGCGGCCGCGTTCGCGTCACCCGCCTCCACAGTGACTTGCTGCGCGCTCGTGTCCTCCTTGTACTGTGCCCTCATCTTGTGCACGGTGCGGTAGAGCACAACAGACAGCAGCGTGAACAGGAGGACCAGACGCAGCACGTCGGGGCACACCTTGCTCAGAATGCCGCCGATCAGGGTGCCGACCAAGCCGAGGGGGAGCAGCAGGCTCAGGTACTGGTAGTTGATGAGCGGGCGGTCCCAGCTAGAGTCCGGGTACTTCTGCTGCACTGCCAGGTACATGTTAAGCGTGCTCTGGCCGCAAATAGTGGACTGCGACAGCCCCACGGCGGACTGCATGGGGATCTCGATGAGAGCGCAGAAGGCAGGCACCAATATGCCGCCGCCGCCAAGACCGGCGACGACGGCGATGGAACACACAGAAAAGGCGATGAGCATCGCCAGCACGGTGCGCCACCCAAAGAGAGCGGTGAAGCCGCGGATCTGGCACTTCCCTGAGTCGGCGTCGCAGCGCATCGCACCGGGGTAGCAGTCGCTATCGGAGCGGCACGCGATGCAGACCTTACGGTCCTTGTCGCAGGCGAGGTCGCCGCATTGCACGCGCTGGGTACTAAACCCGCAGCTCGTCTGCGCCGCCGCGACGTGGCTGAGCAACAGGACGGCTGCGACCGCCACGGCAATGGCCGCGCACAGCCTCACGACTCGGTCGCTACGCATCGTGGTGCGTGTTCGCGGCGCGGGGTGGAGGAGGCGAAGGGGAGCGGCACCACAGCTGCACAGAGGCGTGTGCGTCGGTTTAAGGAGAGCGACGCTAGCCGAGGGGAGCGCGACGCCGAGGGTGTGACGCCAGGCTACTCACGTTACTACGCTATGCACGAGAAAAGGAGACCGGTGCTCACAGCCGTGGCCACTCTCACCGATGAGATCCTGTAGTGGGGCGGTGGGGAGGAGGGAGGAAACGAAGGAGAGAGGGGGGGGAGTAGCGGCCCTGCTTGAGACCGGCGCGCACGTCGGCAGCGGACGACACCGCAGAAAAGGAAGCGGAGAGGAGGGAGGGGGGGGGTGGAGACACAGCGGCGGAGAGGAACAGAAGCATGAGCGCCGCAACGGGCAGGCGAATTCCCAGCCCGCGTCTCCCATGTCCAAGGAGGAGTGAGAGGAGGAGGAGGAGGAGGAGTGAAGGGGGAGGGTACGAGTCCGCTCCCTCTCTCCCTCCTTCGCACTCTTTGCTGTTCTGCACACATGCCACACAGACTCCTCTGCGGTCGCACACCAACGGTAAAAAAAAAAAAAAAGTGCTCCCTTTGTCTGTGATGCAGTTTGATTTGCCTCTCCGTCAAGCCAGCGCAAGACACGTGAGCAACAGTCGACACAAAGGAAACGAAAACAACCCAAAAAGACTGGCACGTCAGACCACACACGTCCACACAACTGCGGAGTGAGGCGGAGGGCTGGGAAAGCACGGCAACGCAGCAGCACCACCGTCGCCGAGATGACCCACCGCTTCCGCTGCGTTCTGTCGATGCATCCCATACAACTGCTCAGATGAGTGGAGCGCGAGCCGCGATGGACTGAGAGAGGTGTACTCGCCATCGCAGAGCGACAACCCCGCAGCTTCTACGGCGGCGCGCGTGCCCTACCCCTTGCCACGTCGACTCTCCCTCCTCCCTCACACATACACACATGCATACACACACACAGACACACACACCCTGCACTGAGCGCGAGTTGCACCGTGCCGACGGTTCACGCCACACTACTCGATCGCCGAGGAGGGGAGAGGCACAAGCCGCGGGCACACTTTCCCCCTACGCGGCGCTACAGCAGCTTTCTGCGGCCGCGCTTCAGCGACAGCCGAATCTTGCGCCGGCGACCCGCGTTGATCTTCCACGACCGTCCAGCGAAGGACTGAAAGGAGCGGATCTGCGTGAATGGGACGCCGTCGGCAAAGTGCGGCGTTTCGGGGCCTTTCTTGAGGCGGTGCAGGTCGAGGGACCACTGGTGGTCAAACCACGGCTTGCGCCGCTTCCACACGAGCGGCTTCCGGCGACCACGCTGGGCAGGCTGGCCGGTGCCGCAGCTCACCTCCTGCAACCGCTCCGGGTCGAGTAGAGGGGTCGGCATGGATTTGTTGTAGAGAGGCAAGATGCTGGTGGGGACCGCAGGTGCGCGCGGACGCTCAAAAATGTAGGAGCATGTGTAGCTGGTCGCCTTGACAACCGGGAGCACACACTTGGTGATGCTGCGGATCAGCATTGGCTTTGTATGGGAGAGAGACAGCGAAGCTGCCGCGTTTACCCCTCTCTCTCTTGTATTCCTTCCGTCACCCAGCTCCGTGCCGCAACGAGTCCGGCAGGCGCACGACTGAGCCGGGAAACACAAGTGGAGAAGAAGAAAACAAAAAGGGGCGCGGTGACAGGAGAGGAGGCGGAGACGAGAAAGGGGGGGGAGAGTGAGACGACAGAAAGAGGTGATTGGGGTGACGATCGCACTCACCCCATCGCTCCCTCTTCAACTGGTGAGGGACACAGGATCGTACACGGCGTGTGATGGCAGTGGAGGAGGCGGTCCGCACAGAGAGGTCTGCAACACCATTGCCGCGCGCACTCAGCACCCCCGGCCTCCACCACCCCTCTTCTCATTTGTGCGCGCGCGGACGAGGGGAGGGGGGGAGGGGGGAAGAGGCGAGGAGAGGTGCAACGGTGGATGAGACGCGTAGCGGAGGATTCGCCGAGAGGGGGGAGAGAGGCGAAATGAGGAGGAGGGGTGGTAAACAGTGCACTGCCAGGCGGCGGTGCACCACCGAGGAGCAGCCCTTCCCCCGCCCCCCCCCCCTTTTCCACCACACATACACACAGAGAGGCACACCAACCGCACTCAGACAGCGTGCCTACACGCACACCGGAGCACTCAACGAGGGAGGGAAACCACAAACGCACAGAAAACGGGGCGTCGTCTCTCACGCCGCCGCGCTGCGGATTGAGAAGGAAGTGAAGAACAACGGAGAGGGGGGAGGGGAAGCGTAGAATCGGCTGGCAAAGCACCACCGCAGAGGCGGTGGCGTGCGCTATCGTTTTTTTTTTGTTTGTTTGTTTTTTACTTTTGATGTTGTGGTCGGCCGACGACCTCTCAGTCCCACACCTCGTTCCACAGTAGAGCCGCGACGTCGCAGACGGGGGCGGCGCCGGCCGCGAATCGATCAAGGCACAGCGGAAGGGGAAGACGGGGAAGAGGAAGGGCGGGAGGGGCTGCGCGAGGGAGCGGTGCGCCAACTGCGTCACAGGTTGTATCGGCGGTTGCGGAAAAACGCGATGCAGCAGCTCTTGCAGTGCAACATGTTGAGGGGAAGACAGCGAGGACACACGGGGCAGTCGCACGCCATGCACACACGCGCGCACTGCGTGCACACCACAGCACCGCACTTGCACACGACATTGTGGTAGCAGTGGTGGGTGAGAACCGGTGGCATCGGCGCGCCGAGTGGAAGCGGTGGCATCGGCGCGCCAAGAGGAGCCGGTGGCATCGGTGCGCCAAGAGGAACCACTGGCATGGGGCCGGTAAACATGGACATCGTCCCCAGAGTTCAAAGCTGCGGGATGTTTCTGCCTCCTCTCTCGGCAGTCGTCTCTCCCTTTTTCTTTTTTTTTTTTTTGAAGGTAAGCCAGCCGGCGTGCGCCGGTCTCCCCTCGAGGTGTCCCTGGATGGCTGAGCGAGAGAAAGACGCGTGGCAGGCGAAACTGGGAGAAGGCGGCGCACACAGCGACACGCGGAGAGAAGCGATAGGCACAGGCGGAGCACAGCACGAGAGGCAGAGGGGGGAGAGACACAGAAGGAAAGGACGAACGAGCGACGAGAAGAGAGTGGTGTGAGTGTGTGTGTGTGTGTGTCTGTGGAAAGAAGCACAAGCGACAACGGAACACCAGCGTCGGCGTCTGTGTCTCACGACACTCTGAGCCGATGTGAATCCCACACACGGTCCCGGGCTGGCCCCCACACTCGACGCGGGATTGTGTTCTGGGACGCGGAGAGCACCTTCTGCACCGACACTTGGCCTCTGCAGCGGCCAGCGGAAGCTGCAAAGGGAAAGTGCGGAAGTGCGAAAGCAGACGGCGACGGGGATGAAACGCACACACACGCGCACACCGAGATGGTCGTGAAAGCGCCGGCTGTGATGGCGAAGAGAAGAAAACGAGTGGCGGCGATGCGCAAGGGATGTCAGCGCCACGCCGTGACCCTAGCCGGCGTCGCTGCAGCTGTTTCCTTGATCCGTTCTGTGTGGTGAAGCGCATTGCGTGGCGTGAGCGTCAGGCGTGGAAGAACGGTGCAGGGAAAGAGAGGGAGAGAAAGGGGCATGCAAGGAGTGGATGAGAAAGAGAAATGAGAGAGACGTAGCGTGCAGCTCTCTTGTGCGTGCGCGATTCCGCCTCCGTCCCTTCACACCGCGTCTCTCCGTCCGTGAAGACGATGTGCATCTCGCACCTCTCAGAGAGACATGCGGCTACCATGCTCTTCATGAGGATACCCACCCGCCCCGACCCACTAACCTCACGGAGCCACTATTCAGCGCCGTGAACATACGCAGAGCAGCGGCTGACTCTCTGGTGTTCGCGCGTGTGTGTATGTGTGTGTGTGTGTGTGTGTGTGTGTGTGTTGTGGAGGGGAGAAGGGAGTGGTGGTGGATTTCGCTTCTTGCGTGGGTTTGTGGATCGGCAGCTGGTGCCACAAAAAGCACCAGAGATACCTCAAGATCCGCCCCCCTCTCACTGCCACCTACACTCCTGCGTCGAGAGAGGGTCGGTCTCTCTGGACGCGTGCTCGCTCACACGGCTGCTCTCGCGCGGCTCAGCACCACCTTCCATTCAGCCATGCAGCCCCCCTTCACTCTTCGCACATTTGCAATGCGAGTGCTCTCCGGCACCGACGTCGGCGATGCAGGCACAAGCAAGTACGTGGAGGCAGACACCAACACACAGGCAGCCATGCACACCGGAGAGGACATGTGAGGGAAAAGGGATGCAGAAAGAAAAGGAACGGTACTCACACACGACACGCGACGAAGCAGCACGGGGGAGGGGGTAGAAGGAGGAGACCGGAGTACCATGAACGCGGAAGGGGAAAAGAAAGCACGGGAATGAAACACAAACAAAGAAACACAGACAACGACGGAGAAGGGGGAAAAAAAAAAGAAGCAAGAGCGTCCGCGCTGTGAAACCACTCGGCGCAAAGGAGCGTCCAAGCCAGCAGAGGAAGGGGGGGAAGGGTGGAGGTGGGAGAGAGGCAGAAGGCGCACAAAGGTGAGCGTACAGGAGGGGTGGGGGGAGGGGCAGCGAGCTCTGAGCTGCCGTGGCACACACACAAACTCTCCCCCCTCTACCAAGCAGTCGCCTCATCGTCCTCCCCGCCGCCGCCGCCCGCCCGCCCGCCCCCGGTATCCTCTCTGTCTTCGCCGCTCGCATCCTCGTGAGGTGTGCGCAGAAGGTAGGGGTGAGGAGGGAGAAAAACCGTCGTTGGTGTGAGCCGCGGTCCGGTGCGAATCCCAAGCGCGGCGGCAGTTCTCCGCCCACCCTCCTCAGCCAGCAAGCGCACACACACGCACACACACACGCACACCTATCCCTGGGCTCCTATCCCCTTCCCAACGGAAACTCAGGTGCCGCCGCCGCCGCCGCCGCCAGGCACGAACAAGAGCAACGGCGCGAGCGCACACACACACACTCACACCGCCAATGGTCCATCGCCCCAGAGCGCGAGGCGCAAGTCCGCCGCGTCTTCGAATCCAAAGCGAGAGAGCATGGCGGTGTGACTAAAGGGCCGCTGCACCTCGAGACGGGCCAAACCTGAAAGGAGGGAGCACACCTACGAAAGAGCAGCGCAGGGGCCTATGATCGCATGCGAGTGGGCGACGGAGAGCGAGAACTGGAGGCGTGGTGTGCACTGGCTAAATTCACGTGCAGAGAGCAGGGCAAAAGAGAACGCTCCACGCCGCTCTCAGTTGAGTCTGTGCGCTCCCGCTCTCGCGCCTCCGCCCCCTCCCTGTTCGCCACCCCTTCTCTCCCTCTCCTCCTACGCTGTGCCCAGAATCGCCACCGCCATCATCACCACCTTGTCCTCCCCTTCCCTACTTGGTAGGAGAAGGCACGGCGGGTAGAGTCAACACCGGCTCTCAGACCAACTGGTGAGACGAGCCTCACCGCCATTGACGCCACGTAGTGCTCACCTCTAATAGCCGAGCTTGATGAGGTACTCCGCAATGCGCTTCACTGTCGTGTTGCAGTCAGCCGGA
Organism: Novymonas esmeraldas; assembly: GCA_019188245.1. Taxonomy (NCBI): domain Eukaryota; phylum Euglenozoa; class Kinetoplastea; order Trypanosomatida; family Trypanosomatidae; genus Novymonas; species Novymonas esmeraldas. The sequence goes on along the minus strand of JAECZO010000001.1, from coordinate 190,511 downwards.
TTCACTGTCGCCGCGTGACTTGCATTCTTCTGGAGGTCCTGCTGCAGCGACGATGTGTCGCCAGGGTTGCCGTACACGGCCACAATGAACGCCTGCTTCGTCGTGTAGATGCAGCCGCCAGCCGCACCCTTCTTGAAAAAGATGTACTTGGAGTCCCCGTCGGTGCCGCTCTGCAGACCGAAGAACTTGACGCCGTAGATGGTGACACCGGACGACTGCACAACCGAAAAGTCCGAGAAGCACTTCTGGATGTGCTTCACCTCCTCCGGCTGCGGAATGTAGTTGCCGCCGTACGCCCAGTAGCTGCCGTCGGCGGTTCCGATAATAGCGGCACTGTGCATGTTGCCACTGCCGATGAGGCTATCATCAACGTATGCTTGCCACGACATGGTGTACGTATCTCTCCCTTCTTGTGGTTGATAGTGCCTTCTGGCTGTTTTTTTTTTTTTTTTTTTCTCTCTCTTTTTCTCGTGCAGTGGCAAGAAATGCGGTGAAGTAAGACGACCAAAGAGGGTGGCGGGAGGGGGAGCAGACAGCTGCTTGATTCGCTTGTTGTTGTTGTTTTTTGGAAGGCAAAGTGTGGAGCGAGGTATCCTTGCGTTGTGACACACAGTGATGTCACAGTGGTGCAGAAGAAGAGGGTGTGGAAGAGAGGATGCGATCCGTGAAGCGGTGGGAGAAGAACACAGACCAGGCACACAGGCACCCGACAGAGAGGCGAGCCACAGGCATCAGAGACTCGAGTACGCGGCTTTTTTTTTGTACTGCGAAGGGGGGGCGGCAAGGAAAATGCAGCCGCTCCCTTCTTTTGGAGCCGGAAGCGAGACAGAGACTGCTGTGTGTGTGTGTGAGGGGGGGGGCTGGGGTTCTACCCCTTTTTTTTCTGGCGTGTCTACGGCTAGACGGTGAGGTATCGACGGTTTTAGGACAAAGGAGAGGGAGAGGCGTAGCCAGGTCTCAACTGACGCGGCCCTACATCGCATGGAGGCAACAGAAGACAGAGCACGTGAAAAGTGGAAAAAAGGAAAAAAAAAAAAGGGTGCGGCTGGCGGTACGAGAAAGACAGTGAGAAGGACAGAGGGAAACCTGTTGCACGCACCGAGCTGCCTCAGAGAGAGACAGCTCTCTCAACAAAAAGAAAAGACCCGAAAGCGCAGACACTCGCATCACACAGAGGTTGAAAAGCCAGTGCGGCGGAGCACTAGAGCGCATGTGACGCACAGCAGTAGTCTCCAGCAGAGCAGTGACAGAGCCGATGTAGCACACCCACCCTGTCGCCACTTGTTCGGTGGTCGCAGAAAAGCAGCACAAAGTGCTGCCCGTTCTACTTCCCCGTCTCCTTCCTCTACGTACCAAGTACACCTCAGTGCACCCAGTCGCCGCGCAATCAGCCCGCCGCGCCTGGACTGAGTCAGAAAAAAAAAAAAAAGATATGAAGTGGACGTAGTCATAAAAACAAAACAGCAGAGGTACAAGAAGACCACACGGAGACCGGCGCTGGCAGCGGCGTTGTCAACAAGCCACGGACATCTGTGAAACGAGGGGAAGAGAGCGCACCCGCCCCTCCCCCTCCCCTCTCCTCCTCTCAAGACACGGAGAGGGAGAGAGAGAGACAGAGACTGGGAACTTTCAGAGGTGCAAGTGCAGAGCGAGCGTAGAAAGCCTACTTTGTGTACCCAGGGGCCACAAAGCACTGCAGTATGAGAAGCGCGACTGCCAAAATGAAGGCCACCCCTCCCAGAGCGATCAGAAGGATGCCCAGCGCACGACTCTCCCCGCCAACCCATGACCGTGTCGCGAGCTCGACGTACTTCTGAATGGAGTGTGATGATGTGGCGTACTGCTCCGTGATCTCAAAGTAGTAGTCGCCAGCTGGCAAGTCCACCTCGACGATACGGTAGGTGTTCGCCACACCCGACATATAGGCTGGGTTGAGCCACACCATCAGGTCCTCGTCAAGGCTCGATGGGATCTTGTGACCCGGCTCACCGTAGTAGTACCCCTCCTTCTGATAGGGGTCAGTGGCCGACGGATCACCGGCCGCGCTCCACATTGGCCCCTGACCAGGGATCTCCGCCGGTGCCCGGAATCCGTTGTCCACATCCTTCTTGAGCGCAATTCCTGTCTTCCGGCAGTTATTGTTCGCGACAAGACTCTTCCCGTCGGCCGTAAAAGAGCCGCCATCGCAGACAAGGGTGCCGTCGCTCTTGTACAGACTGATGCTGTCGTTGAACAGCGACCATGGGTAGGCGCCGCAGGGACTGTAGTAGCCAGAGACAGTCTGGTGGGCGGCCTCTCCAGGATAGCGGTATGGGTGACAGTCATTTATGACTTTCGCCTTCCCACCGCGCAGCTGCACCCGGTCCACCGAAGCTCCGAACCAGCGGTAGCTTTGGAAGAAGGGATAGAGGCGGTACTGGATGTACACCGGCGCTGTCAAGCTGCGAGAGAGAGAGAACGTGAGCTGCGTTTTGACGCCAGCGGAGCTCACGCTGCCGTTGAAGGGGAAGTCGACGGCGTACTCGCCGGCAGCGCCAAGCGTGTACTTGTACTTGTTGATGTGGTCGTACCGGTAGTCCAGCCTTGCTGTCCGGGCTCCCGTCACGATCACGACGACGCCAATCGGTACAGCTGCGATAGCGAGAATGAAAAAGACGACGGCGACGGAAAGCGGTGAATGGGTTGCGTAGACGTGTGGCAGCTGCTGTTGCTCCACACGGTTGCCCGAGTGCGGCTTTGGAGGCACATTCGACATGGCGACACACTCAGCCAAATGAAATGCAGACCTATCTCAAAAAAAAAAAGTAAGCGGAACGCGAGCAAAGTACTGTAAAAGTGGTACCACGGCGGAGAACGCAGAAAAAAAAAAAAAGAGAGAACTGGTGTAAGACTCTCTCTGTGCTGCGATGACAGAAAGCAGAGCCACTGCGGCCGCAAGCGGAGTAGCAAATCGGAAGAGGAAGAGAAAGAGATGGGGAAGCATGAGAAAATAATTTTAAAAAAAGAGCGAGGTGTGCGAAGCAGCTCACAGAGGAGCGCCGTGAGGTGGCACAGTAGAGAAAACTGGGCCGCCTTTCCATTTAAACATGGGTCAGACTTTTTCTTTTTTTTTTTTCTCTTCCGTCGTCTCGGCGAAGGAGGAAGCGAAGGACTCTGAGCAGAAGCTGCTGTTTGATCTTCAAGTGCTGACGCGTATTCCACGCCGCTGTGCATAGATGTCGAGCCGGAGATCCTCCTCCTATTCCCCGCCTTCTCTCCGCATCGCGCTTCTCCTTCCAATGATACTGGTTGGCATATGTATGTTGCCAGAAAGTGGCATCCCGCGTACAACAAACGATATGGCTTCTTTCCGTTGCAACGCAGCTACATACACGCACAAGGACACATATGTGTACATAAAACACGGCACGCAGTAGCAGATAAGTCTAGGACGATCACCACCAACATGGTGAAAGGGAGACATGAAAGACCCACGAAAAAAAAAAAAAAAACAGTACCAGTGACGCAGTGTGGCAGTGTTCTCAAGTACATCATGGAAAGGCGCCACCTTCGCACGCGGCGTCAGAGAGTCGTTCGTACATACGCAGTTTCCCCGTTGTCCGTGCGGGGAACCACCACACCACCACGAAAGAAAGCCTCGGGGCTAAGAGTGAAATCAGCCGACACACCGGTCCTCTGTGGTTGCGACGCGGCCGCCGGAAAGAGGCCGATAACCCTGTCGGTGAATGCAACGAAATCTGCCACCGCACGGGTGCGGGTCCAGTTGTCGGCCAGCTCTAGCATAGAATTGGCGAAGCCGCCAAACTCGATGCCACTTTTCCCCTGTGAGTCGTACTGATAATCCTCCAGGATAAACTGCATTGTAGCTGGCAGCAGCGCCATATCTTCGATCCCAAACAGAGTAAAGTACAGCTGTTGCTGAAACTGCTTGTAGGCGTCTTCGCCGATCACTCCCCCGCTCCGGCCACCCAAGCGGCTCCAAAGCACTTCGAATCGCTGTAGCAGTTCAGACGACATTAACAAGTCGAGCTTGATCTTCTCCATCAATGCGTCACCGAGCTTCGAGTCGAAAATGCGCTCCACACGTGCCCACGTCTCCTTTTCGGATTTGGCCTCCAGAAACACCTCCAAAAGGTAGGTGACCTTGTCTTGCGTAGAAGAGCGAGCCGCGCACGCCTCACAAATAAGGCTCGCGTACGGGTGCCGGAGACTTCCCAGCGACCGGTGGGAAAAGCTCAGTGTTCGCGGGCTCCGGATAAACACCCGCTCCACAAGCTTCTCAATGCCGATTTTTCGCCCATCCCGAGGTGTTGGCCTCCTTTGCCGCGATCCTGTCGCCGGCATCTCGATTCCGAGTTGCAACCAGCGAGAGCTCCCACTGGATGTAGATAGTTGATTCGTCCCTTTCTGTATGAGTCTTTTGGTGAGGACACGGTATTTAAAAAAACCCAAAACGCGTTCCCTATGGGTGGACCGCGAGGGGAAGGCAGTGTACAGCAAACCAAAAAAAAAAAAAAACCCAAGAGCAGCGTATGGAGAAGAGGATAGGAAACTGATCGCAAGGGCCCTCGACGCGCCTCGTTAGCATACAGGCGCTGTCGGTGGACCGTGGAACAGTGATGAAAATGTAGCACGATACGAGACTCAGCTGCGATATGTATGTCAGTTTGTGCGTCTTCAGAAGCGGCGGTATCCTTCTGAAGAGGATGCCTCGGCGGAGACGTTTTGGAGAGAGAGAGAGACAGCGAGGGCAGCACCCACAACGGCAGCTCACAGCTGTATTGCAGCCGCTCCCTCGCCTGTCTGTCACCCAAATGAAGCGCGGATCTCACTGTTACGATGAAGAGTGACAGCGTGTATGAGGAAGGAAATCGAAACCGGGGGTGACAAGTCGAAGTGAGCTATCCGTGTGCAGAAAAAGAAAAAGCGAAGGAAAAGACAACGGAGAAATAGAAATACAGCGGCGAGAAAAAAAAAAAAAAACAGCACACATACACACACACACACACACACACAGACAGTACGTGGAGCTGTGGAGGAGTTGGGAGGAGTTCAAGGCGCACCGAGAAGAAGCAGGTGGATCAGCAAGAGCAGGCCGAGAGGTATGACCGGCCAGCCTCATTGCTAGGGTTCAGCGGGACGCCGCTGTCCGGCTCCGCAACGACCGCCGAAGAGACGGCGCTTTTGGCGACGCGAAGAAATGCCTCGGTGACGAACTCGCCCGTTGCCGCAGACGTCTCGAAGTGCAGCAGTCCGTTTTGTTGTGCGTAGAGAGAAGCCTCGTTGTGCTGCACCACTCGCGTGCTGTTCGACTTGGCAAGATCAATTTTGTTTCCGATCAGCATGACCACAACATCAGCGCCGGCAAGCTGCCGTACGTCGCTTAGCCACTGTGGCACATTTTCATACGAGGTCCTATTGGTGACATCATACACGATGAGACACCCCATGGCACCACGGTAGTAGCTCCGTGTAACAGATTTGTACCGCTCCTGCCCGGCTGTGTCCCAAATCTGAAGCTTCACCTTCGCACCGCCCAAGTCTACAATCTTTGCGCCGTACTCGATGCCAATCGTTTGCGTTTGGTCCTCAGAGAACGTGTCCTCGATGAAGCGATGTAGCAGGCAAGACTTGCCTGCACCACTATCCCCAACGACGATCAGCTTCATCAGCTGTTGGTACTTATCCGCCATGTCCTCTTTGGCGCTCCTGCCGGCGCCGCAGAGAAAGGATGGAGCAATAGAAAAGGGGGGGAGGAAAAAAAAAACGCTGCGCACCGTGAGTCCCACCAGTGGAGACGCTTTTCCAGCTTTTGGGGGGGTCTAGCTTTCTTGAGACGAAATAAAAGCCTGAGCGAGATAGGGAAGGAAGGCTGGGTTTCTGTTGATTGTGGGTTTGTGTCGATAGAAAAGCGGAGAAGCAGCAGGTAGAGGAGAGATGGAGGAGTGGTCCATGACCGCAATATTGGCGCAGCATCGAGAGCAAAAAAAAAAAAAAAATATAGTAGCCCAGCAAGGCGGTGCGTGCGACGGTCTCGATCTGTTGAAAGGACCTTCGTGGAATGTAAAGGTGCTAGCGGATTGGTAGCGGCAGGTCGCCATGATGATTCACTGTAGAACTCGAGTACCAGCACCGGTGTTCACTAAGGCACAGATGGCGCCGACGGCAGCGTGACTGTCGTCGGCGCTCCAACGAGCGGCGCTAGCGAACATGGCAGGAAGAGGATGGCGCGACGGCGTCCGCACCTCCCCGCGATGAGAGAGAGTCACTGATTCGCACCACCCTCGACCGTGAGGCGGGCTCACACTGATCTCGACCCATGATGGGGTGTCACGGTATTCCAACGAGAATCGGACCCTGCCGTCTTATCTCCGTTTCCCCCCCCCCCCCACCAATCGAAAACCAATGGCGAACCCCCTTTTCGACTCCGGACGTCAATACGGATCCGACGAGGTGTGGGGGGGGGGGGGGGGGGGGGGCGAAGAGAAGGGATGACGATGCACGTTCTCACCGTCTCTTCCCCCGCTTGAATGAAGGAGCGGTGCCCGTCTGTCTCTCCGTGGGGCAGTTCTCATGTGTGCGAACCTCAGAGGTTCCGGCTCGTGGGAAGGAGATGGACCCTCACGGGTGCGCTCAGTATTCCGATAGCGCGGTCGCCGTTGCACCTCCCCCGCCGCACTGCTCAGCTCCATGCAATTGTTAAAAAAAAAAAAAAAATGAAGTGATTATCTTTCTCTTGTCATTTCGGTGTCGAAACGCATTGCACAACAGCCCCACAAAAAAAAAAAAAGGCGTTTCACAAGCTGCACTTGCCCGGTAGGCATGCGGCTGCCGCGAATGTGCAACCGTTGCCGTATTCCTCATCGCAGCGGCCAAACTGCGCGCCAGACCCAGCAGGGCCGCGAAATTCACGTCGGAGGACCCCTTACTCGGCTCACCGTGTGTTTTCCAGAGGTTCTGTACCGGTGGCGCTTCTGGCTCGTTCGCACGCTGTGCTGCCTGACGTGAACAGGCTCACCTTAATCGGATCATCATCCACACACCACATCCCACCGCCTCACATCTTGACGCTGTCTTTTTTTTTTTTTTTTTTTCTTCGCCTCTTCACCTCTGTTTTCTCCCTCTTTTTTTCCCTTCCGGTTTTTTTTTTTTTTCTCTGCAGTGGATGGTTGCTGCTGAGTTGGCTACCAAGTGTTGCCGTCAGAAATGAGCGTGTCTGGACCCTCAGCGCCAACGCCACTGAGTCCGCTGCAAAACCGCCGGAGTGTCACGTTTCATCCGCAGGCGACATTCCACGAGCAGCACCATGTCGCATCGCAGCGTTTGTCGCACACGAGCGATCCTGGCTGGGAGTCTCGCGAAAGCAACTCTGGATACGCGGCACAGGACGGTGGAAATACGGCATGTGAGGGAATCCGGCGGAGCTACTACACGCGTCTCTACAAATTCTACGAAAAGTACAATCCACAGAAGTTGTGCAATGTAGAGAAGCTCTTGTCCGAATGCCGCGGCGAGGAAGAGCAGCTTTTCGCTATCCTGGTGGGAAAGTACGGACCGGAACCGGAAGACGAGTGCTCGATGAAAAGCGCCAGCTCCGTCTTTTCCAGCGAGGGTGACTCAGTGATGCACTACTCTGGAAGGCGATGCCAATTTCCAAAAAAAGTAAAACCGGAGGAGGGGAACACTGACTGTGAGACACCCTACTGGGCTGGAAGCGCCACCCTGGTCGGCGACCGTGACTTACTGTCCCTGCTGCAAAATCTGGAGACCCAAAATGCGGAGCTGCAAAAATGCTACATGGGCCTTTTCGCGCAGCACCCAACAGACTGCTGGAATGGGATGGCCTACATCACCCGCGCGGAGGGAATCGCGCCTGCCGACACACCGTTCCTTGGACATACCTGGGTGGGCACTCTTGGGAGTGGCAAGGCTCTTGTGCACGACGGCAAGAAGTTTCACCGCACTACGCTGTACTGCACGGAGGAGTGTCAGAAGAGAGGCGGCCACGAGCGGTGGCGGCTCTCGGTCTACCGCAGCGAGTTGAACTACTTGATCCTCTTACGCACTCTTTGGGACCCTGTCGTTGTACCGGAACCGCTGCCGTTGAACAGATCCAACATGTCGGAGCACGAGCTACATTCCTCCTCTGAGGCCCTTCCGACGCGCATGTCAAGCGTGAGCTCGGCGGAGTCGAGCGTCAGTAGCACGCGACAGCCCCACCAACCACAGCAACCGCAGCAGGTCTCTGCGGCTGCCGCCGTGGCCCAACTAACCAAGATGCTTGAGGAGGTGGAATCTCGGATTATGGAACGACTAGAAGGGCTGGAGTGTCGGATGGCTCGTCTGGAGTCCATGAAACGGTAGTATGATCCGCGTCAGCTGCTTCTCTGGGTTTGATTCATCGTTTTCGAGCTCCCGTGTGTTTTGAGACTCGCTTACGGCTCTCTTCTTTTTTTTTTTTTTCTTTGCTAGTCCCCTCCTGCCGCTGTTGTTCATTCTTCCTCCTGGTAGCTGGATTCGCCTCGTGTGTTGCTCATGGATGGCTGTTTAACACGAAAGTGAAAAGAAAAAGAAGCGCTATTCGCCGCGTGAAGGTAGTGACCGGCTCAGCCTGTGTCACGTGCTTACACTCGCCAGCCTCGGTTTGCAGTCTGGTGAAAACTAGCAGCAGTGCATGCAAGTAGTCATTTAGGTGCTTCTCCTTCGAATGCAGAAGTCCTTCATGTCGTCCTACTTAATCTGCGACTCTACCTTTTTTTTTTGTTGTTGTTGTTTGACGTACACACACTTACATGCGCACGCACATCTTGTCGCTTTCTCTCCCTTCCTGTCTGGCATCTTTTCCTGTGCAAGTGCGTGATCGACTTTCGTCGGTTTCACGTCGCGTCACAGCCGACGATCCTCCACGAGCTGGCTTTGTTGCTCAGCCACGAGCCCAAGAAGGTCTCATGAGGATCTCGATCACAACGAAAATGGTGGGCCTGTCGGTGTTTGACCGCACTGCAGAGTATGACACAAGCAGCCAGCTGTACGCCGTGGTGGACAGCATAAAAAAGCACCACGGATCGACCGTGTCACAGATTCGCCTGTGGCGATCGAAGGTGGAGCCGACTACAATCCTGCGCGATCCCATGCAGCCTCTGTCTGACATTTTTGGCGGAGAGGAGCCTGGCACAGAATCCACAACACACTACTGCATATACTATGATTTTAGTCCTGGAGAGAGCAGATGCGCCATTCTCAATGTAAAAGAGTCACCCTAGTGAAGGCAGAGGTCTCACACGTACGCAAACTGTGCTGCTCTCCGGTTTTTTTTTTTTTTTGCGCTTGCTGCATCGTGTGAGCACGGCAGCTTTGCACAAGTGATGGTCCCTCCGCACAGTACAAACAAACAAACAAACAAAAAAAAAAAGCAGAGCTTTCGCTCTCTCTCTCTGGTGCCAATCACGCCTCTCTTTGGTGCGTTGCGCGTTGCAAGTGAGATGTAGCTGCTGACATTCGTTCACCCCTCACCCACAAAGACACAGACACACACACACACAGGGTATCTTGCCCCGCTCATCACCGTTTTTTTTTTTTCTCACCAAAGGCGAGATACAAAAAAAAAAAAAAAAAGACGATGTTGCTGATGCGCTCTTTTGGGTTGTGCTTTAGAGCAGCTCTACTTTCCTATCCTCCCGCTCTTTGCCATTGTCAAGTCTGCGCGTCTTCGATTGCCACACACACTTTCCTACCAACGTGCACTGAGGCTGCAAGGCGCACCTCTTCCCTGTCCAGGTGCTGCTCTTTGTATTTATAGGAGGTATTTGCACACTGCTCCTAACCTTCACAGGCACACACGGATCGCACAGACACAGACGCACTTGAAAGCGAAGGGTGGGGCATCTTCCGCGTGGAAGAAATGGGAGGAGATGGACAAGCACTGGCGAACAAGCGCTCGCTGCTGCAAAACTCGAAAGTCTATGTCACCGCATCAGACTTGGTGTCTGGTGCTTCAAGAGAGAAAACTACACGGAAAGCGAGAACACTAGAGCGCTGGAGTCACTGCGCTATTTCGCTTCAACCGCTGGAGATGCCAGCAGTGTTCGATTGCGCCGGCGACATTTTTTCGATGCAGAGCATCGTTGATCATCTTCTGGCGCGAAAAACTCAAGGCGACAGCGACGCTGGAGAGGAAAACGGAAGGCCCCACATCCGAAAGCTCGCGGATGTGCGCGAGGTTGCAAATGACGAGGCAGCTGATCAGGGTTTTTGCTGTCCTGTCACGGGATACTCAACGGCGTCAGGTGCGCACTCTTTCGTCGGTTTCTGGGGATGTGGGCATCTTGTCTCTTCCTCGACTCTCAGCAAGTGGGAGGATTTGGCGTCGCAAGTGTGTGTCGAGTGTCCTTTTTGCGGGCAGGAGTCGTTCTATGTCCGCCTCGTCTGCGAGGATGCAGAGGCAGCCGAGGGACAACTGAAGTACCTTCGGCACTACCTGAAAAAAACCCGCAAGCGCGTCCGGGAGGACGAGGCAGCGTAGGCTTCGGTGAAGGAGCGAAATCGCAATTCATTTTGCTTGCTGCGCGGTGCTTTGTACAGTACATTTGGTTCAATCAGCTGAAAAAAAAAAAAAGAACGATACCCAGAGACACGCGCTCAGACACACACACACACACACACACACACAGCTGTAAAAACTGTCTGTACTCAAGGAGTCCTCGAGGAGAGCGGCTCTGCAAAAGAGGAGGATGGTCATGCATCCGAGCGCCGGTTCATACTCTACACTACAGTGAGGCTGACTTGTACTCACACGTAGTCTGACGACGGGAACGTGCTTTTCTGGCTACCGGCCACTTTGGCGAAAGCGGGGATGGCTGTGTCGTGAACCCGCCCGTGTCCATGCTCTCTGCTGCTTCAAGTGCTGCTCATTTTTCTCAACTGCTTCACTCTCCTTCTCTCACTTTTTTTTTTTTTCTTTTGGCGCACCATCACTTGCTGGTTTGTCGGTGTGCATTCGCGGACAGCCCGCCGCCGTTCAAGCCACGTGCTGGTCGTCCACGGTGAGCAACACGACACCTTGTCGAGCGAGAGTGCCTGTGGGTGCTTGAAGACTTGCGAGTCTGTGTGCCGTAGAGCGGGCTTTTTTTTTTTTTTACCTTTCCATCTCCGGTTCCGATCATGACGGAGCGGTCATGGTGCCCCTCGCTTTGTGCGCAGCCAGGGATTGCCGGGTCTCCTCGCTCGACGAAAGCCGGTATTCGCGCCACCGGCAACTTCTCCTCAGCGAAAAGGGACGCCGCTGTTGCGGCCAACAACAGTGTCTCTGCTGCCCAAGTGGCCGGGACCCTCGCAGCCGCTTTCCAGCGCCGGTTCCACAGGTTCGACGCCGCGCTAGTCTGCTCCAAGGCCAATCGAGCACTGTGGCCCCCTTTTTTCGGTGGCGCGGCGCCATGGGACGAGGATGCACTGCTGCCACCTGGCGCTGCGGTATGCCTTGATGTGATGGCCATCTCACAAACACCCGATGCCTCACCGAGTCTCGCTCTCCCGTCGAATCTGATCAGCGACTTTTTGTCTCTCGTCGCGCGCCGCTCTGCTGAGCGTGGAGAGCGCACCGGCTCTGAGTCCGTGTCACATCTGGTTGCACTGCCACCGGCGGAGACGGTGGCGTCACTGGGTGACATTGTAAGCTCGCTGATGAGCAGCAAGTCAGTGGTGGAGGGCTTGCGCGGCCTCGTCGTGTGTGACGCATCAGCGGCCGAGTCGGGCAGCGCACTCGCGCGGCTCGTAGGCGCTGCGCCAAAACTGGAGGCTCTCACTCTAGCTGGCTGCGCTATCGGCAACACCGTCGCGGCGCTGCTGGAGGCTGTGAAGGCGACAGAGTTGAAGCGCTTGCGGCTGGACCGGTGCGACTTCGGCATGGGCGCCGCAGACGCAGACCGCGAGGCCCTCTCCGCCGCCCTCTGCGAGGCTGTAAAGGTGAACAAGTTTCTCACCTCACTGAGTGTGTCTCAGGCCAGCCTCGACACCGACCTCGTCGTCGCTCTTGTGGACGCGTTGGCGGAGTCCGACACAAAACTCCTGCCTGAGGAGCTAGGCCAGGATGCCGAGGACATCACCGGCTGGTCCCTAGAGGGCCGCGTTCACAAGTCTACGTTTCTCGGCAGAGGCGCTGCCGAGGACGGCGCTGGTGACGACGACGACGATGACGCCGCCAACGATGACGAGGATGGTACTCCGTTGCCAGGCGCGAGCGACGGCGACGCAGACGAGGACGATGCCGCGGACAACGAGGATGAGGACGAGGAGGGGGCCGACGCCGACGACGATGGCGGCGACGACGAGGTGGACGAGGAGGACGAGGAGGACGAGGAGGATGAGGAGGAAGAGGAGCCGCACGCGTCAAAGGCCGTAAAGCAGCGCGCTGCCAAGGAGCGACAGGAGCGGCAGGAGCGGCGGGCCGAACTGAAGCGCATCGAGGCGCAGCTGAAGGAGTTGCTGCGCAGCGAGCCACGCGAGCGTGGCGCTGTTGCCGTGGCGTACTGCCAAGAGCTGCAGGGCGTTGTGTCTGCCGGCAGTGCGCCGATAGCCAGTCGCCGAGCCGAGGAGAGGCAGCAGAAGAAAGAGGCGTACTGCAGCCGCCGCAGCGGTTGGTCGCGGTTAGAGTCGCTTGTGCTGCGCGGCAACCAGGTTGGGGACCGCGGCTGCAAGCAGCTCGCAAGGATGCTGCGTGACGAGGTGCCGCTGTCGGAGGATGAGGTGGCTCAGCGCCACGAGGCGGTCGGTGCCGTCCGAGACGGCTTTGCCGAGAGCCTGGGGGCCGCTCGTGGCTGCATTGTCAGCGAGGAGCGGAAGGCGTGGGGTGCGCTGCTGCAGCTGGCGCAGCACGAGTCACCGGCTCTCGTCGCTGCTCGTAGCACCAGTGTCACGGCGGCGCTGTCGGACGCGGACGAGGAGGACGAGTACGCAAAGGAGGCGCCGCCGGTGCTCCTCACGAACGTGGAGCGCCCGCCGAGCGGCGGTGACGGCGCGATTGACGACGGGGACGGTGGTGGTGACGGCGACGGCGACGACGACGACAGCGCCGGCGGCTTCACCGCCGAGGAGCAGAAGGAGTGGCAGCAGTGGGTGTCGCAAAGTCTGCCACGCATTCCTGTCACCTCCGTGAAGAAGGGCATGGATACCGTTCGTGTCATCGACCTCGGCAGCTGCGGCATCGGCTCCAAGGGAGTGGCGGCGCTGGCGGCGGTGCTCAAGACGAACAGAGTGCTGGAGACGCTCTCCTTGCGTCACAACCCGATCGGCGCCAGCGCGCCGGCGAAGAAGAGCACGCCGCCGGAGGACCGCGCCGCCGGGGTTTCCGGGTTCGCCGAGTTTGCCGAGATGCTCTCCGTCAACGGGACGCTTCTCCATCTCGATCTGGGGTACTGCCATCTGTCCGCCAGCGACGTGCGCGCGGTCGCGGCTGCAATGCACCGCAACACTTCCCTCACCGCCCTTGGTCTCGAGGGCAACCAGCTCGGCGTCGACGAGGCCTATCAGCAGCAGGCGCACACCCACTCGTACCTGTACGAGCTCTGGATGACCGCGTCACGGCCCGGCAGCGCCATGCGCCACCTCAACATGGACCACAACGACGTCGCCGCGTGCCTGTGGCAGGAGGAGGCGGCGGCTCTGGCAGCTGTGTGCGGCCAGCTGACATCGCTGTCGCTGTGCCGCGTCGGACTGCAGCTGCGCCATCTCCAGGCGTGGTCCGAAGCGCTGCCGCCGTTAGACGTGTCCTACAGCTCGCCAGTGCGCGTGCTGCACCTGGCGCGCAACGGGTTTGCCTCCGAGGCGGACGGCGCCGCGCTCGGCATGCTGCTGCACCACTTCGTGGGGCTCGAGGAGCTGTCCCTCGAGGAGCACCCGCTGCTCGGCTCGGGAGGGGTGGCGGCGGCGCTGGCGTACCTGCCTCTTACGTTGCAGCGGTTGAACTGCACCGGGACAGGGCTGACAACTCCCTTCGTCGGCGCCGCTCGAAACCCTGTGGTGCCGGTCGCCGTGGCGGCGCAGCTGACGTGCTTGCTCTTGGGCGACGTGGAGGTGCCGACTGTCGACGATGTGGCGGAGTGGGTGTCGTTCGTCCGCGCTGTGGCGCCGCAGCGGCTGCAGTTTCTCTCGCTGTGGGCTCGTGGGATGGTGGGCATGGAGGACGACATCGTGCCGCTCTTGCTCGCTCTGGCGCAGGAGTGCCCGTCGCTGTTGCACGTCGACGGCGGGTTTCAGCCACAGTTTTACACCCCGACGCGCGCCAGCGCGTGCTTTGAGGAGCTGGAGCGGCTACTCTTCTCGCGGCGCGTGCGCTGCGCCGCGCCTCTGCAGCCGTCCAGCGGGGCCGTTGCCGGGGCGGCAGCGGCGTAGGAAAAGTCCGCACAACAGAGACCACGCGGTGCGACCGGCGCCAGCATCATGTACAGTAAATGTTCAATAGAGCCATCCTGCGCTCTCTAGCGCCCTGATCGAACACGATCTCCGCGTCGTACCTTTGTTCTTCTTTTCCCAGGAGGCTTTGATAACGGGTCTCCTTGTCACCTGGAAATGCACGACAGAACACCCCCCACCCCGCGCATACACAATCAAGCCCACGCATCAACTGTGACTTCAGTCTCTCAGTGTCGTGCCGATGGCGTCGCATCCAAAAAAAAAAAAAGAAGAACAAAGAGAGCGAAACTGGACGCTGCGTTGCGGAGGCAGAGGCAGAGGCAGAGGCAGAGAAGAGGAGAAAGAGAGAGGGAGCGAGAGAAGGCGAGGGCCGCGTGCGGTCTTCACGGTGAGCGCCTCGCTTATCATCATCATCGTGCCCCACCTCTCCCCCCCCCCCCACAGGTGCGACTGCGGCTCCACACCCGTATCTGCCCTCTCCATCGACTCTCTCGCTTCCTACAACCAACATGCTCTTTTCTTAACTTGTTGCTGTTGTGTGTGTGTGTGTGTGTGTGCGTGTGCCTGCGCGTGTGGGGGTGTACGTTTTGGACTGGCGTGGTGCGCACCACTTGCGACCATGGACTCCAACGCTCTGCATCAATGAACGAAGAAAAAAAAAAGAAAAGCACGTCCACTGGAAAGCCACGCATTTCAAAGGGACTCCGCACACACACAGTATTGACACACATCTACACACACATCCACACACACGCAAGCAAGCCACGAGTGCTTCTTCCTTCGCCGGCACAGATAGTCAGTTGGTGTTTTTTGACCGCACAACCATGGCTGACCGGTGCTCTCATGTGACCCTCAGTAATGGGGTGAAGGTGCCGCAGCTCGGCATTGGGACGTGGGAGGCGAAGGACGGCACCGAGGCGGTGCAGAACGTCAAGCTCGCCGTCAGCGCCGGCTACCGCCATATCGACACTGCCCACTACTACAAGAACGAGGCGAGTATCGGCCAGGGCATCCGCGAGTGCGGTGTGCCGCGCTCGGAGATCTTCGTCACGACGAAGCTGTGGAACTACGACCACGGCTACGACAACGCGCTCGCCGCCTTCGAGCGCAGCCGCCAGGCACTCGGCGTGGAGTACGTTGACCTGTACCTCATTCACTGGCCCGGCCCGAACCGCTCGTACATCGAGACCTGGCGCGCCTTCGAGAAGCTGTACGAGGAGAAGAAGGTGCGCGCGATCGGAGTGTCGAACTTCGAGCCGCATCACCTGGACGACCTGCTCGCGAACTGCACGGTGCCGCCGATGGTGAACCAGGTGGAGATGCACCCCCACTTCCAGCAGAAGACACTTCGCGCCTACTGCGCAGAGAAGAACATCGCCGTCACGGCGTGGCGTCCGCTGGGGAAGGGCGCGTTGCTGGAAGCGCCGCCACTCGTCGAGATCGCGCAGAGGCACGGCAAGTCCGCCGCGCAGGTGATCATCCGCTGGCTTATCCAACTCGGGGTTGTCGTGATTCCCAAATCCAGCAAAGAGGAGCGCATCAAGCAGAACTTCGGCGTCTTCGACTTCGAGCTCACGGCCGAGGATATGCAGGCGATACTGGCCATGGACAAGAACTCGCGTATCGGGGGGGACCCAGAGACCTTCTTCCCCACCGAGCGCAGCTAGGAGCCCAGCAAGGCTGGCGCTGGTGCGCGCGCCCATGCACGATGCCGTCCCTTCCTCCAACGCCGCAGGATCGTGCCCCTTCGCTGTTGTCCCTCTCACGTTCTCGGTTTGTTTATTGAGCCTCTCTGTTTCGCTTTTTTTTTTTGTTTTCATACTTGTGTTTCTCTGTCTTTTTTTTCCCCCTTTTCATTTGCCTATTTGACCCGTCTCTATCGACGGCCCCTCGCATCACGCGAGGACGCGACTGTCGAGCCACACACGGCGCACTCTTCCTGTTTTCGCCGACGCCGCTCCTCTGTTCTTTGTGCGAGTGAAGGGAAAGCGGTGGTGGCGGTGGTGGGGCTGCACCCTGTGTAGACCCCCCCCCCTTGTTTGTCTTCCTCTCGCTCCACAACCACACAGCCACACACATCCCTCACACACTCACACCAAAGCTCATACACCAGCTTTCACGCACGCACAAGCAAACACACGCACGCACGTTGACCTTCCCAGGGCATGTCGAGAGATAGTGGGAGACGGGACAGAGAGAAAGAGAGCGGCGTTGGGTATCCGACACCGTGCACACAACACGTTCTTTGCTCCTCCGCACCTCGCCTCTTTCTTTTCTTCCTTCCGCCATCGTCCCTCTCTTTTTTTTTTCTTTTTTTTTTTCCGCCCACCCGAGTGCGTCGCTCGTGTCCTGCACAAGCTCTCTCGTCTCTCTCTCTCTTTTTGCTTTCATCGCTGCCAGCCCCTGAACCAGCAGCGCCGCTGAGGCGCACCTGTTCATTGCCGTCGTGCGCGACGGCAAGCGGCGAAAGTGGCGTTGAGGAGCTGGAGGAGGGGGGGGGTGCGGCAAAGCAGGCACAAACACTCACACAGACGCACCGACGAAAGAGGAACAGGAGCGGCGTTGCTGCCTTCATGGACCGTGGATATCATGTTCTTTACCCATCACCCCCGCACCTCCTCCCACCACCCCTTCTGCTGTCTGCGCAGACGGAGACGCAACGAGAACCAGGCTTGCGGTGGCCTGAAGCGTAGAGGGAGGAAGAGGGGACGGAGAGGCTTTGTTTCGCCGTCCCCCCCAAAAAAAAATGACACGACTCCCGCCAGATCACCAACAAGTTGGATGGCGGGGCTGAGGTGGTGCGCTGGTGCATGCATGCGTGCCTCGTGTGTCTCACACCCCCTTTTGCGCCAGCCGCGCACGCGATGACTCCTTTCCGCACGCGAGGTCTATGCCAGAAAGAGCGGTGGATGCGAACGGTGTGCACGTCGCCAACCCATGCCCAACCACGCTGTACTCCCACGCCTTGTGTCTCCACTGTCTGATTCTGCACCACGTCATTCCCCCCCCCCGTCGTCCACCGCGGCGCCACCCTTTCTTCTTCTCTCGCGGCGCCGACACTGGCCTCGTCCTCTTGTTCTTCTCCGTCTGTGTATACAGCACAGCTTGCTCAACATGGCTGACGCTCAACCTGCTGAGATTCCCTCCGCTGAGGCGCCGCGCGGTGAGCGCGGTGACCGTGGCGAGCGTGGCGAGCGCGGCGAGCGCGGCTTCGGCCGTGGCCGTGGTGGTCGCGGTGGTCGCGGTGGCCGCGGTCGTGGCCGCGGTGGCCCGGGAGAGGAGAAGGAGTGGGTTCCGTGCACCAAGCTGGGCCGCCTCGTGAAGGCGCACAAGGTCACCTCCCTGGAGGAGATCTTCCTCTTCTCGATGCCCATCAAGGAGCACCAGATCGTCGACACCCTCATCGCTGAGGGCCAGCTGCGCGACGAGATGATGAAGATCTACCCCGTGCAGAAGGCCACGTCGGCCGGTCAGCGCACCCGCTTCAAGGCCTTCAACGTCGTCGGCGACGGTGCCGGCCACATCGGCATCGGCTCCCGCGTCGGCAAGGAGGTGTCGCTGGCGATCCGCTCCTCGATGATTGCGGCGAAGCTCAACATCGTGCCGGTGCGCCGCGGCTACTGGGGTAACAAGATCGGCGAGCCCCACACCATCCCGATGAAGGTCACTGGCAAGTGCGGCTCCGTCGCCGTCCGCCTCGTGCCCGCGCCTCGCGGTACCGGCATCGTTGCCGCCCCCGTGCCCAAGAAGATTCTTGAGTTCGCCGGCGTCGAGGACGTGTACACGAGCTCCCGCGGCAAGACCCGCACCCACGGCAACCTGATCATGGCCACCTTCTACGCCCTCCGCAAGACCTACGGCTTCCTCACGCCCGACCTGTGGGCCGACACCGAGCCCAGCCGCGACCCGACCGACGAGCACGCCGAGCTGCTCGCCGAGATGGCCGCTGCGTAGTGACGCACTCGCACCGACTGTCCCCGCATCGCATGCCACCATGAACTACGCCAAGGTCTCTCCACGACGGAGGTGTGCTGTGTCTGCGCCGCCTGGCCGCCTTCTTCACCACTCACGCCTTCACCTCTGCCTCCCTAACTCCAGCTTTCGCTTGAGAGAGAGAGATCTGTGGTGGGGAGACGACAGCGGAGGAGGCAGTGTGCCTCTCTCTCTGTGTGTATGCGTGTGTGTGCGGTGAGAGGCGGGGGAGGTCGGTGGTGCGGCGACAGAGCTCTTTTTTTCCCTTTCTTTTCCTTTTCACTTTTGGTTTGGTTATTTCCATGACGCACATCTCCATGACGAGCAACACTGCGGCGTTGGCAGCGACGCCGCCGACCTTGTCTGTCGCGTTGGCACACCGCTGCCCTCCCACACACCGATGCGTAGAGAGGGTGCGGGGGAGGGTGCGAGGGAGGGGGAAGGAAGGGCTCTGCACACGTTTGCTACTGCCGAGCCTCCCTCAGCATGCGAATGACTCGAGCTCCGCTATGGTCCGGGTACGCGGCTGTGCTGTTCCTTCGATTGCTTCTTTTTTTTTTTTCTTCTCCGGCTGGGCCCTCAGCACACTTCTTCACTTCGCTCTACCTCTTCCTCCTCTTCTGTCCTCCGTTTCTCCCACCACCACTCGAGACATCCGTACCATTCCCGCACTTCTCCTCCAGGTGAGCAACACCCATCATCGCTAGCCTCGCGGTGCTGCGTCGTCACGCATACATACATACATATCCACATTCACACACCCACACACGCACGCGCACCCACGCTCCTTCGCCACCACCACGAGTAGGCCACCCTCGCGTGAGAGCGCAGCTACGGGTGTCCAAACTTGACCTACTATTTACCCCCACTCCACCTATTCACCACCCCGCACGTACCTTCTCGCACCTCGTCACACTCCCTGCCCTCCGCCCTCTGTTCCCCCCCTGACTGACTGTAGCTGTCAGCGACGACAGGGTTGTGGCGGCGTGCAAGCGAAAGGGAGCAGGTGAAGGTGGCGAGGAATGCGGTGTGTCATGCGAGCTCGCTTCGCTGGGAGCGTGGCACCGCTGTCGCTATTGGTGTGGGGGCGTCGATGGACCTCCACGGCGGGTGTGTCGCCACGGCAGAGCAGAGAGGCTGCCGCGCCGGCTGGTGCGACCGTGCTGCCCGGCGTCGACCTTGCCCGTCGTGCGGTGAGTCCCAGCCAGGAGTTCCCAGCGACGTGGAGCGAGGATGAACCGCTGGCGCCGTCGGACCCGCGCGTGCACTGGCGCGAGCACTACTCGCTGGATGCCGAAAAGCCGTACTACCAGAACGTACGGACGATGGAGGTGACGTGGAAGATTCCAGATGGCTTCGTCACACGCTTCCCTCGCCTGTACGCCTCCAGCGGCTACCGGGTGGACGCCAACGGAGCAGTCTTCTCTTCCACAGCGTCGACGGGCCTCACGCCGCCAGAGGCTGCGGCCGCTGCCACCGCGCCTGCAGCGGGGGCAGGGGTGAAGACGCTGACACTGAAGCAGCGGCTGGCCGCGTACGGCGCCGGGGGCCTTCTGTGGTACCTTATCGTGCACAACATCTCCCTCGCAGGCGTCTTCGCCTGCCTCTACATCTTCCGCATCGACTTGATCGGCCTCGCCCGCTCCTATGGGTTCGATGTGAAGCGCTCTGACGAGGTGGTGGTCAGTGAGAAGAAGCGCCCGCCGTTCTGGAAGACGTTCGTGCTCTCCATTATTCTCAACAAGATGCTTGTGCCGCTGCACCTCCTCGTCACGGTCACCTCGGCCCCACTCCTGGTCCCCCGGCTGGAGCCCATCGCGAGGTCGCTGTTCCCCAAGATGAAGGCGTTCTTCAGTGGTCTCGTAGGCAAAACCACCGCCTCGAGCACGGCGACCAAAGCGTAGCTCGCGTAGTCACGCCTTGCCAGCCGCGCTGTCACCAATGCCGCTGTCCCCTTCCCCTCCCCCCCTCTCTCTCTCAATCCCTCCTCTTTACTGCACACGCACTGCAGAGGCCATTGCGTGTTGTCTTCGTTGCGAAGGCACGCAGATATGTGTGTGTGTGTGCGTGTGCGATTGTCTGCGTGAGCGCACTTCTGCGTGTGTGACGAGGCAGCATGAGACACAGCTGTGGAGGGGAGCAAGATGCACCTGCACAAGAGTGTCTCGCTCTCTTCCGCAAATGGACAGCACATCTGAGCACGAGGTGGTGGCGAGGGAGAAGAGGCGAGCGACGGGCACAAGAGAAGGAGACAGAGAGAGAAGCATGGAGGCAGAGTATGTCGAATGGTGTGTGTGTGTATGGGGACAGATCGTCGCGAGGCCCGAGTCACCTCTGCTCCGCTTTGGTGAAGAGCCCGCTGTGTGGAGATCGCCGCAACGGACGAGGAATGGGCCTCGGACGCTCACAGACGCTCACAGACGCTCACGTTCAACTTTGCTCCTTGTTGTCGTCTCCGTCTCGTTGTCAGCGCGTGGCGATCGAGCCTAAACATATCCACACGTGCAGCAGCAGGCGCAGTCAAAACAAAACACACACAGACACACTACATACAGGCATGCACACCCAGGTTGAAAAGGAAGACATCTGTGCCGGCGTCTGCAGAGGACGGCGTGGCAGTCACGGGGTCAGGCTGTTGCACCGCTGCGCTGCCGTGGGACTCGTTGACCATTTGCCGCCGCCGCTCCCTTGCCTGCCGGCTCCCCCCCAGCTCTCTTTTTGTATCTCAGGCTCTCGCAGTGAGCACCACTTGCACTCAGGGTGCTGCTGCACGCTCCTCCTTCCTCCCCAACCACTTCTGCCCTCACTCCCCTCTTCTCGCATTCTTCCTCTCTCTCTCTCCTCATGCACAACACGCCTGTTTCATTCTCACTCCTGCGCACCCATCATCTCTTCCCCCCTCCCCTTGTCCTCCCCCCCTCTGTCTCTGCGTAGAAGGCTGCCTCTCGTTGTCGTGATGACGCACTACTCCCGCAAGCCGCAGGTGTCGTCGAAGAGCTCCAAGGCGAGGGTGAGCGACCTCCGCTGCCACTTCAAGAACACCTTCGAGACCGCGAATGTGGTGAACGGCATGCCGCTCCGCAAGGCGCAGCAGCTGTACCGCCAGGTGCTCGCCAAGACCCGCTGCATCCCGTTCAAGCGCTACAACGGCAAGACGGGCCGCACGGCTCAGGCGAAGGAGTGGGGTCAGACGAAGGGCCGCTGGCCGCGCAAGTCCGTCGTGGCGATGATGTCGCTGCTCAAGAACGCCGAGGCGAACGCCATCGAGAAGGGCCTCGACCCCAACCAGATGGTCATCAAGCACGTCCAGGTCGACCAGGCTGCGCGCATGCGCCGCCGCACGTTCCGTGCTCACGGTCGCATCGGCCCCTACATGTGCAGCCCCTGCCACGTGCAGCTCTTCATGTCGGAGAAGAAGGAGCGCGTCCCGGCCCCGAAGAGCGCCCCGAAGAAGTAAGAGGTGCACGCTGTGTCACGTGGAGGGCATCGCGCGTACTCCTGTGATCGTGTGGTGAGAGTCGGGTGAGGGGGGAGAGCGCAGTGGACTGGCTGGCTCGCGCAGGCAGGCGCGGCTGCTCTCCTCCGCTCCTTCTCTCATCTCCTGATCTGACCTTCTTCCAGGTTGGCCACCACGCCCTCAGCGTGTACGTTGTCCTTCCCCCCCCCCCTCCGACGCTTCAACGTCACCACGGCAGCTTCGTTGCTTCACGTTCTTTTTTTTTTCCTTTGTTTGTTCGCGTCGTTTCTACTTTTGGCCCACTCTCAAACAACAACAAGACACACACACACACAAAAAGAGAGAGAGATGGAGAGTGCATGGCGGAGGACGGCGACGAGGTGGGGGTAAGCACTGCCCGTGTGGGCAGGTCGTTGCCATGAGACACACCGCGTCGGCACATCGTCGCCGCTCCCTCTCTCTCTCTCTCCCCACCGCTCCTTCATCACGGCCGCGTCTCTTCCACGGCCTTCCCGCTCTCCGCCTCCTCTCGTGTCACCGAGGAGGCGGAGAGAGAGGGAGGACGAGTGTGCGCAGTGTGTCTCCGCATCTCTGAGCACGCTGTGCGACTCCTCTCTCTGCTACCGTATGACTCGTCCGCTTCTCCACACCCTCGCCTTTTCTCTCTCTCTCCCTCCTCTCTCTTTTTCCGTGTGTGTGTGTCACTGGCCAGTGCGCTGGGTCTGCTGTGTCAGCACGCCTCATGAACTCTGGCACGGAGCCGCCTCAGGCGATCCACCCACCGGTGGTGGACCGCCTGCGCATCGCCGTCCGCGAGCGTCCTGCGTCGGATGAGGAGCTTCCCTTGACGCAGGTGCTGCTGCGGGCTGATCAGGACAAGCTCGTCGCCTTCGCGCCGAACGCCACCGATGGACTCATGTACGACTTCGACTACTTCTACCCCCAGAACGCGCGCCAGGACGACGTCTTCCGGACCGTCGGGCTGGAGATGGTGGATCTGGTGATGGGCGGGCTCAGTGCGAACTGCATCGCGACGGGCTACGCCGAGACCGGGAAGACCCACACGCTCTTCGGCAGCCCTAACGAGTCGGGGCTGATCCAAGACACGGTGCGGGAGCTCTTTCAGCGACTCGAGGCGCAGGCGAACACGCACGAGTACAGCGTCGGTGTCTCCTATTGGGAGATGAACTGCAACGGCGTGCACGACAACCTCAGCGACGACGACGACGCGGTGCCGGACCGCGGTGTTGCCGGGGCGAGCGGTCCGACGCGCAACCACGCCGTCTACCGCGACGGCTTCGGCCGCCTCTACCTCTCGAACGTGACGGAGAAGCTGGTGGCGGACTTTGACGCGTTCGAGGCGCTGCTGAATCGCGGGAACGAGCGCCGTGTGCGGCGCGGCTACGAGCGCCAGTTCCGCTGGCACGGCTTCGTGCAGCTGTCTCTCATGACAGTAGACAAGGAGATCGGGGAGCAGTGCGTGCTGCGGCGTGTGACGTTCGTGCACACGAAGGGGTCGGAGAGGGTGGGGGCGAACCGCGCGCCGAAGCAGATCCTGCGCGAGGGCAGCCAAGTGAACGTGAGCAGCACGCTCCTCAACGCGGCGGTGATCCACTCCCTCGAGTACCGCGGCAAGCGCGCGGGCCAGTGTCGCACTCGCGCGCAGCTGCACCGCCTCATCCAGCAGAGCGAGTCCTTCTTTATGGAGTGTCGCTACACACAGGTCATGTCGCAGCTCATGTGCGGGCACGAGGCGTGCTTTGTCATCGGCTGCGTCGACCCGCTGTCGTACATGGAGACAGCAGAGACACTGGAGAACCTGCAGCTGTACCGCCATCTCGTGGCCGCGTGCATGCCGGTGGTGACGCCGTCCGAGCGCGGGCGGCTGCTGAGGCAGCTGCGGACCATGGAGTCGGCAATGGGCGACACAGAGCTCCTCCAGTCGATCTACCTCGGCACCTCCGACCGGCCCTACACGGAGCAGGAGGAGGCACTGCTCGCCTTGCGCGGCAAGGTGGAGACGTGGGGCGACGGTGAGGCGCAGCGCCGCAGCACCGTGGGGGCCCCTCCGTCGCGTCGCGGTGTCGATGCGGAGGGCCGCAGCACGCGCCGCGTCGTGTTCCTCAACGCCGCCAAGACGGCCACCTACGAGGGCCAGTGGAGGGACGGCGTGTTCGAGGGCTTTGGCGAGCACATCCAGTCCACCTTCAAGTACCGCGGCGAGTTCCGCGGTGGCATGCGTGAGGGACACGGCACCCTCTTCCTGCGCGATGGCAAGGGGCTCCCGTACCGCCGCGTGTACGACGGCGAGTGGCTCGGTGGGCGGCGCGACGGGCGAGGGACGCAGTGGGGAGACGACGGGGACGTGTACGAGGGCGACTTCGCCGCTGACACGCGCCACGGGCTGGGGAAGCTGTACCTCGCAAACGGCGACGTCGTGGAGGGCAACTTCCGCCACGACCGCTGCGAGGGCTGGGCGGTGCTACGGCAGAAGAGCGGGGACTGGTTCGAGGGCTACTGGATGGCCGGAGAGCGGGAGGGCCCCGGCGTGTGGCACTACGTCGCCCGCCAGCGGTGCCTGCGCGGGGAGTGGCACCACAACAAGGCCGTGTTCGGCTCCATGGAGGACGACACCGACAAGGCGGACGACACCACCGGCTCCTTCATCCCACGCCTCGCCCTCCTCCACAGCGACGACATTCTCGCCCAGCAGCGAGAGCGGCTGACGGAGAAGCGTCGCCTGGAGTTCGCCGCGGTTGGCAAGACGTGGACGGACTACGCCGCGATGGACCGACGCAGCACCGTGCCGGTGGCCAGCGTCACTGCGGCCTCAGCGGCGCCGCCCGTGAGCGCCGACGGCCATGCGGTCTACGGTCTCGAGATTGAGTAGAGGGAGGGGAAGGGGGGGGGGGAAGGGAGCGGGGGCGACGTGCCTGCCTGCTGCTACTGCGCTCTCCACTACTTGGCACCACACACGCACACGCACATACGTGAATGTGAATGTTTGTGTGTGTGTTGTAGAGCGAGACCAGTATCGCTCTCCCACTTTCTTTTGCTGCTCCTTTCTGCCTGTCCAACCTCTGTCCACACCAGGATGTGGTGTGTGTGTGTGTTTGTGTGTGTGCAGAGAGAGAGAGAGTGGATGTATCTCATTGAGGGGGGAGGGAACACCTCATCGTGGTGGTTGTGCTTCATGTGCCATGTACAGTAGTCGGAGCGTTTCATCTCTTGAGAGTTTGTGCGAGTGCGCCGCCAATCCACTTCTGGCATTTCCCTCGCCCGCCATCCAACGCGCACCACTGTCAGTGACCAGTGACCAGAGACAGCGAAGGAGCCGCGGTGTGGACTCGTTCCCTCTCTCCCACACACCGTGTCTGCGATGCGGCCACGCTGTGTCCAGTTGCCTCTCAACGTTGTCCGTCCTCCCGCCCCCCTGCCTCCCCCTCCCCCGCCTCTCGCTGTGCACGCACTGTTGGGAGTGGAGTCGTACACGAGCGGTCGCAGTGGCGAGGGCAGCCCGGCCCGCCAGCAGTGGCCACACTCCAGCACTGCGTTCTTTGCATCATCTCTCCTACCTTGTCATACCTCCCCTCGACTTTTTTTTTTTAAAAATCCATTAGCACTTGTCTCCCCCGCACCCCTCCACCCGCGTGCAGCAGATGGATTCGCTGCCTCGGGTGGCCTACGGACCCTCCCCACCACCCGCGGGCGCCAAGGATCAGCAGCATGGCCGTGTCACCGGCAGGAAGCAGCGCGCCACCCCGCCATCCGCTGCGCGGACCGATGCCGCCCACGCCGCGACTGCGCCGCATCGCAAGAAGGAGGCCAAGC
Organism: Novymonas esmeraldas; assembly: GCA_019188245.1. Taxonomy (NCBI): domain Eukaryota; phylum Euglenozoa; class Kinetoplastea; order Trypanosomatida; family Trypanosomatidae; genus Novymonas; species Novymonas esmeraldas. The sequence goes on along the minus strand of JAECZO010000001.1, from coordinate 164,845 downwards.
GGCTGGTGGAGGAGTACTGGCAGTCCGTCTGGGCGTCCCGTCATGAACCGCCGCTGTACCACACCTACTCGGACCGCTACGGCGGAGCCAAGGGGATCCCGTATGCATCGCGCAAGCCCGCCCTCGGCGGAGCCCAGGCCACCGCTCGTGCCGCCGGGGCCAGTGGCGCGGCGGTGTACGGGGTGAGTGTGCCGGACTGCTTGGCGGCGGCAGATGCGGCCTTCAGCGACGGCCAGCCGGCGGAGGCGCAGGCACAGCTGCAGCACGCCCTCATGGTGCTCCAGAACGGCGCCGAGTCGCGCGGCCTCTTGACGGTGGCGGCGCTCACCCAGTTCCGCGGCGACGGTGCCGAGGATGCGCAGCGGTCGTTCTGGTTGGCCGAGGTGCTGCGGCGCATGGGGACGCTGGAGCTCATTTGCGGGCGCTACTCGGAGGCGCGTGAGCTGTTGAACGGCAGCGTCGCTGCGGACCCTCTTCACCTTGACAGCTACCTGCTCCGTGCCTCCTGCTGTGAGGCACTCCGCAGCTTCGCCGAGGCCTACGAGGACTACGCCAAGTACATGAGGATGGCGGAGCCCTCCATGGAGGTCTTGGCGCACAGCGGCAAGTGTGCCGCCGAGGCCGGGCTCTCCGAGGTGGCGCGGACGCAGCTGGGGCGGCTGCTAGAGTTGTCAGAGGACATCTTAGCCAGCACAGCCGCGACGACGCAGCAGCAGCAGCAACAGCAGCAGCCGATGACAGTGGAGAGTGCCGCCGCTACCCGTAGTGCTCACCGCATGTCGTCCTCGCTGCCGCCCCTGACGAGCCCCGCGTGGGCTCCCGGCTCGCTCACGCAGACCGCTGGCGCCGACGCCCCATCGAGCCTCGAGCTGCTGCGCACCGCCTGCGCCTTCTACGTGACGCACGCGTACTTCTACCTCGGCTACGTTGCGGAGGCCGAGGCACTGGCGACCGCGGCGTCGGCCACGTCAGCCGAGTCGTCCGCGCTGCGTCGTCAGGCGTCGTCCTACTACAGCGTGGCGCTGCGCAACGCGGACTACGTCCAGTCGTACGAGGACAGCGTGAGCCGGTCGATGGCAGCCGGCGACTACGCCCTCGCCCGCCACCTGCTGCGGTACCTGCAGCGAATGAACCCCGACCGCGCCAGCTACTTCCTGGACGCGGCGAGGGCGTGCCGTGCCGAGGGCGATGTGCAGGGCGAGCTGCGTGCGCTCTCGGCGGCGCTGGACCGGCAGCAGTCCGCGACGGAGCGGCGCGCCACTCTCTTCGCACGCGGCGCCGCCTACGCCGACCAACTGCGCGACTGGTCGCGCGCCATCCGCGACTTCACGCTGCTGCTCGCCATCCCGTCGGAGCCGCGGTCGGCTTCGGAGGCGGACGACGGCGCGGCGGACGCGCGGGACTGGTGCACGCCACTGGCCCTCGTGCGGCGCGCCGCCGCGCACCGGCAGCGGCAGGAGGAGAGCAGCCGCAGCAGCTTGCTGCAGCGCGAGGACGAAGAGGCGGCGCTGGCCGACTACGCCGCCTTCCTGGACGCGCTGGCGGAGATCACGTCGTCCGCGGGGCGCGACGCGGAGGACGTGCCGGAGTTGTGCCGGCCGCACCACGTCATCGCTGCTCTTCTGGTCCTGGCGAACGGCGCCTACCGCCGCCACCAGTACTCGAACGCGGTGCGGTACTTCTGCCGCGCCGTGGCCCTCGGCTGGAACCCCGAGTCACGCACGCCGGCGTTGCCGCTCGCGACGGAGCGGCTGGCGGACCAGCTGTACACGTCCATGGCACACCACGTCATGACCTTGTACCCCCCCGGGGACGACATGTTCCGCATCCCCTACGAGGCGCGCGAGGCGACGACGATGGCCGTGTCGGCCTCCGTCACAGCCTCAGCTGAGGCCCGGCGAGTGACCAAGACGGCGGATCGCGGCAATGCCGGCGGTGCTCGTGTCGCTGGCGCCGACGGCGAGCGCAGCGGGTTTGCGTGCCCACCACTGATGTACGTCATGGTAGACCAGCGCTATCAGCAGTTGCGCGCGCTCGAGCCCACCTTCTTCGCCGCCATCGAGGGCGAGTTCCTCGACGCGTGGGAGCCCTATCGGGCGGAGGTGGAGCGGCTAAAGGAGGAGGCTCTGTCCAACCGCGCTGGCCGGCGAGGGAAGCGGTAGTGCTGCTGCTGCCGCCTCCGCCGAGGGCCTCGCCATCATGACCGTCAGCGATGTAGAGGCAAGCGCCACCTCTTTCTCTCTCTCTCTGTGAGCGTGCGTGGGTGAGAGGGAGAGAGGTGGAATGTGGGCCGATGTACAGTTGCATCGCACGTCCCAGCCGTGCATGACAAAAAGTCGAATCGTGAACGCAGATTTATGGAGCGGACGTGCTCGCGTGTGCCACGCCGGCATCACATGGTCGAGGGTGGGGAGGGTGGAAGAGTGTGAGAGAGCGAGGGGGGTGAGAAAAAGAAGAAGAGGAGGAAGTGAGTGGGTTGGAGGGTCTGCCCTGCCGTGCATCTGTGCTTGCCAACTCCGACAAGGTCTCTCTCTCTCTCTCCACCCCTCTCCCTCCCTCTTTCTCTCTTGGCGGCTCTACGAGGAGTACGTGCACGGCCCATCTCCCCTCCCCTTTCCTTCATCACTTCACCGTCTATACGCCTCTCCTCCTCTCGTGCAACTCTCGTGCATCTCTCTCTCCATTTCCTCGACTCTCCCACACACACACACACACAAACATGTCTCTCTGTCCACACACCTTCAGTCCACATTTGTTTTGTTTCAATCCCCCCTCCCTCCCCTCCCCCCTTCTCTCCCCATCACCCGTCGTTAAAGTCAAGTCTCCTCGCCTCGTTTTTTTTTTCTTCGTCTTCTGACCGTCGGTGACTCACTCGGTCACTCTCTCTCTCCTTTGCTCGCACACAGGACCGCCACTCCCCTCGCAAGAACCGCGTCTGTTCCTGCCGCATCCACGGCACACCTCCCTCTCTTTCCCCCCTCCCTACGCGCACCTGTCTTCTCCTCTCCAACCAACCTACCCCGTTGTCGCGTCTCTGTCTCTCTCTCTTTCTTGCTCTTGCTCTTCTCGGCACGCGTTCCCCCCTCCTTCCTCTCCCTCCTCTTTCCCCCCCTCCTGCGCAGTGGACTACCATGTACAAGGACCAAGGCCCTCCGCAGCAGCATCAGCACATGCAGCCGATGCAGCAGCAGGATCAGACCGGCGCAATGGACGGCTACGGCGGCTACTCGCAGCAGCAGCAGAGCCGCCCGTACGGCGGCGGCAACCGCGGCGGCTTCGATGATCAGGGCGGCTACGGAGGCGGCTTCAACCGCAACGGCGGCGGTGGCGGCTTCCGCGGTGGCGGCGGCTTCGGCGGCGGCGGCTACGGCAGCGGCGGCTTTGGCGGCGGCTTTGCCCAGCGCGGCCCACCGCGCGAGTACACCGGTGGCAACAACTACCACCGTGAGGAGAAGGCGGAGGAGGAGATCTTCAAGGAGCACACGCCCGGCATCAACTTCGACCAGTACGAGGCGATCAAGGTCTCCATCACCCCCAACGACGTGGAGCCAGCTGAGTCCTTCGCCACCATGGCGCTCGCCCCGGCGCTCGCGGAGAACGTGAACCGCTGCCGCTACCAGAAGCCGACCCCGGTGCAGAAGTACGGCATCCCGTGCGTGCTCAACGGCAGTGACCTGATGGCGTGCGCGCAGACCGGCTCTGGCAAGACTGCCGCCTACCTCATCCCCGCCATCAACTTCATGCTGGTGAACAACCTCAACCGCTCGAAGCCCACGAGCAACCACTCCACCCCGTCTGCGCTGGTGCTGTCGCCAACGCGCGAGCTGTCCATCCAGATTTACGAGGAGGGCCGCAAGTTCACGTACCGCAGCGGCATCCGCTGCGTTGTCGTCTACGGCGGCGCCGACCCGCGCCACCAGATCCACGAGCTCACGCGCGGCTGCGGCCTGCTCGTCGCGACGCCGGGCCGCCTGTCCGACATGTACACTCGCGGCTACACGCGCTACTCGGAGATCCGCTTCCTCGTGCTGGATGAGGCGGATCGCATGCTGGACATGGGCTTCGAGCCTCAGATCCGCGCGATCGTGCAGGGCCCTGACAGCGACATGCCACCGCCAGGCGAGCGCCAGACGCTGCTCTACTCCGCCACCTTCCCCAAGGAGATCCAGCAGCTGGCCCGCGAGTTCCTGCACCACCACCACTTCCTGCAGGTTGGCCGTGTCGGCTCGACCACCGAGAACATCACGCAGGACGTGCGCTGGGTCGAGGACGTGGACAAGCGCGGCTGCCTGCTGGAGGTGCTGAAGGAGCACACTGGCGAGCGCGTCCTCGTCTTTGTGGAGAAGAAGCGCGATGCCGACTACCTCGAGCGCTACCTCCGCCAGAGCCACATCTCTTGCTCCTCCATCCACGGTGACCGCGTGCAGCGCGAGCGTGAGGAGGCCCTGGACATCTTCAAGAGCGGTGTCTGCCGCGTGCTGGTTGCCACCGACGTCGCCTCGCGCGGTCTCGACATCCCCAACGTCGCGGTAGTGGTCCAGTACGACCTGCCCAGCAACATCGACGACTACGTGCATCGCATCGGTCGTACGGGTCGCGCCGGAAAGCGCGGCACGGCCATCTCCTTCTTCAACGACAAGAACCGCAATGTCGTGGACGAGCTGATCCCGCTGCTGCGCGAGACGAACCAGGTAGTGCTGCCGGAGGTGCAGGCGCTGGCGAAGAAGCCCAACCTGCAGAACCAGCCTCGCGGTCGCAACCGCGGTGGTTTCCGCGGCGGCGGCGGCTTCGGCGGCGGCGGCTACGGCGGCGGCTACGGCGGCCGCGGCGGCTACCGCGGTGGGGGCGGCGGCGGCGGCTACGGCGGCGGCGCTGGCTTCGGCGGAGGCGGTGGTGGCGGCTACGGCGGCGGCGCTGGCTTCGGCGGCGGCGGCGGCGGCCGCGGCGGCTACCGCGGTGGCGGCGGCGGTGGCTATGGTGGCGGCTACGGCGGCGGCTATGGCGGTGGTGACCGCAACATGCGCTCCGACTTCTTCGGCCAGCAGATGGATCAGTAGGTCAAGGTAGACGAATCTGCCTGGTCCTCACAGAGGAGGGCGGCAGGAGTGTTGGAGGAGGACGGGAGGAGGTGAGGCAGATCGCGTCACCGGTGGGAGTGGTGGGCTCGATGCCGTCTCCTCCGCACGCCGTCTCGCTCCGTTTCACGAGCCGGTCTCTTTCTCTTTCTCCTCCTCCTCCTCCTCCTCTAACCTCCCCTCCGGCTGAATAGACGACGCGCACGCTCACACGCAGCGGCGAGTGCGGCTTCCGCGCTTGCGTACATTTCCTCCACTGGGATGGCCGCCGTGCGCATCCGCGCATGCGTGTTCGTGTGTTTGTGTGTCTGTCGCTTTCTTTTTTTCACGTTTCTTTTGTTTTTCTTTCTCTTTCAGCCCCTCTGTGTGGAGTTCTTTGTTGCTAACATGTCTCTCTTCGTCTCGTTTTCCGCCCCTCGTTTCTCTCTCTTTTCTTTTTTTTTTTTTTTCTTTGCCGCTGCGTATGCGTATGTGTGTGTGTATGTGTGTTTGTGTGAGTGTGCATGTGTGTGTGCTTCTCGTTGTCTCGTTGTGTCTGCGATTCTCTGTTTCTCCTTTTGTACCTTCAGTGTTTTCTTTTTTCTTCTTCTTCTGTGACAGACACACACTGTCTCTTGCCGCGTCGTGCAGTGTGCCGCCCCCTCGTCCTCCGTTTCTTCGATTCTCTTTCGCCACCTTTTTCTGTTTGAACTGTGCTTTTAGTTTTTTTTTTTTTTACTACTGTTCCCTCTCCCTCTCTCGTGGTTTGTGTGTGTGTGTGTTTCTCTCGCCCCCTTTCTCGCCGTCGCCCCTCCTTCCCACAACTCTCCCTCCCTCCCTCCCTCCCTCCCTCCCCCCACATCCCTCCTCATTCCTCTTCCCTTTTCTGCGCATTTTTTTTTTTTTTTCGTTCCGGTGCGCGTGCGTGCGTCTGCGCGCGTGTACCTGTGTGTGCGCATGGATGTGTACGTATGGGTGTGTGTGTGTGTGTTTGTGTGCGTGTGTGCGCGCGTGTGTGTGTGTGTTCGTGCCACCGTCATCTATCCCCCTCTTTCCTTCTTCAGTGAGCTTTTCTTAGCTTCCCTCTCTTTTTTTTTTCTCTTTCTCTCTCTCCATGTTGGTCACATCACCACTCTCGCACCGTCTCCCTCCCCCCATCACACAGCATTTTCGTGTTCTACCTCTCTACGCTGTTTCAGGGATTCACGACAGACTTCCTCCTGCGCGCTCCATTGCCCCCTCCCCCCTCCCCCCCTCCCCCAAAGACACACAGCTTCACCTGGAGGCACTCGAAGGGGAAGGGGCACGGCTTCGACGTCTCCCGCTGTGCGTTGCACGTCTTCGCGGCAACTCCCGCCTTTGCGCTCATCGCATTATCCTATCGCTGTGCGTGTGCGGGTGCCTTTTATGCGTTTCTGTGTGTATTCGTGTGTGCGTGCATATGTGTGCATCTGTGTGTATGTGTTTGTGTGTTTGAAGACGCGGGTCTGAGTTACTATCCCGCTTCGCCCTTGCTGGCCTCTTCCCCCCCGCTCCCCCTCTCCCCCCCCCGCTGGCCGTCTCCCCATGGTGGGCCTGCTCACCATCGGCGTTCACCTTCATCTCCTCCTTCCTCGCTCGCTCTCTTCCTCGCTCCCTCCTTTCCTTCCTCTCCGCCGCTCTCTCCTCCACTATGCACCGCCTTCTTTTCTTGTTGTCTCCCCCCCCTCTCCCTCCTCCGCTTCTGAGGGTGCTCGGTGCACGTGTGCTTGCCCTCTCCTCTTTGCTCACAGCGCTGCGCGACATCATCGTGCGTGTTGCTCCGCGTAACTCGTGGTCGCGCGATGGGTGGATTTGTACGTGTGTGTGTGTTTGTGTACGTGTGTGCATGCGCGTGTGCTTTGCTCGGTGGCGCCAGTCGGGGCAGAATGCCGCTACATTGCTGTTTCTCAGTGAGACACCGCGCGCTTCTTGGGGAGAGCATCGATCGTGAGAGGCAGAGGAGGGCACCTGGGTATCACCTTCGATTATGTGTGTGTGTGTGCATGTGTGTATGTGTGTTTGTTCAGGTGCACCTTGGTGAGAGTCTCCCGCGAAGGAGAGAGAGGGAGAGGAAATGGCAGAGTTTCTTTTTTTTTTTTAGGAGACTGTGAAGCAAGAGCGCAAGAGCCTCGGCACAGTCGCGGTGCTCCACTCCTTTCACCGACGAGGTTATCGTTGTGTTCAAGGAGTGTACCGTGCATCTGTGCGCAACCGTCTTCACTCTACTTCATCAGGCAGCGTCCCTAGAGGAGGACCGTAGGTGAACAAGAGAAACACACACATACACATACATACATACACGTACGTACCCACATGCGGCACTCGCATAGAGAGGCGGGTCATGAAAAGCGCGTTTTCTCGCCTTTTTGCTCTTCGTCGTGAGAAGCTGGAACAGGTGTCCCCCCCCACACATCACCAACGTGCGTTGCAGAGACCCTGCATATTGACGCCTCTCAGAACCTCCTTTAGTCCAGCACACATATTTGCCCAAGCACACCCACCTAATCACACACACACACACACAGACAGACAGCAAGGTCAGCGTGTAGGTGTGCCTGTGTGTCCGTGTGTGTCTGTGTGGGTGTGCGTGGCCGTAGCACCTCGTGTATCATGTGCCAATGTGCTCATGTGCTGCGCCTGGATGCGCAGGGGAGGGCAACAAAGAGCGGTCACGTTCTCCCCCCCTTGCGCGCCAACGCACACATTGGACTTCACCAATGCGGATTTTTGAAAAAGAAAAAAAAAAAAGAAGTAGATCGACGACGCGCGCGTTCAGAAAAAAAAAAAAAAGGCGTATCAGCGCGCGCACACACATCAACAACCAGACAGACAGACAAACGAACGGGCACAGGAGGAGGAAAACAGAGGCACACCCACACCATCACCCACGCTCGGGGGCATACACACGCGTACACACACATACACACCGTCAGACGCGTCAGCTTTTTTTCCTTTTTTTTTCTTCTGAAGCCGTGTAGACGCTGATCGCTGGACGCGCCTGTTGTGTTGTGCCGTTCTTCTTCGTTCCTCCTCTCTCCGTTTCTCCTCCTCCTCTTCTCTCTCTTCAACTCGCTCGGTACCGTCTTGTGTGCGAGAGACGGCTGCCACACGTGCAGTGGCGCGGCTCCACGCCCCGATGGGAGGGGGGACACAAACGCATACACGCACGCGCTGCGCCACTGTTTGGAGCATTGCGATCGGCGACGGTTGGCAAGAGAGGGGAGGGGGGAGGCGGACTTCGGCGAAGGCGTACAGGGAGAAGTGTGGGACACGTAGAAGGAAGCCAAGGGCAGGGAGAGAAGAGACGACGAAGAAGAAAGACGGGGTTCTGAGGGGCAAAAAGTAAGAAAAGGAAGAAAGCTGATATGAATGCAAAGAAAAAAAAAAAGGGGTAGACGGCCGGTCGACTGCAAACACCGTCGATGCACGCGTTCTGCCCTCCGCTCCTCGCCTCCCTCTCCTCCGCTCTTCTCCTCACCCACCCCCCGCATCCCCACGTCTCTCTCCCTCTGTCTCTGTGTCCGTCTCTCTTGTTGACTTCTTTGTTCTCTCTTTTTTTTTTTTGTTTCCTTTCTTTGTTGCTTCGCACCCTCTCTCTCTCTCGTTCACTGAGTCTTGTGCTCTCCTTCTTCCCGTCCCTCGATCCCCTCCCATCTCCCCCCCTCCCTCTTGTCTCTCTTGTCTCTCTGCTCTCCATTCGTCGTCGCAGTGTGCAGCCTCTGCCACGTCCTCTTCTTCTTCTCCGCCCCTGTCGCTGTCTCAGCGAGTCAGCTGGGAAGGGGCGGTATGCGAGCCACAAGGACGCGGCTGAAGGAACTGCTGTACTGAGAGATGTAGGAGGAGGGGGGTGGGGGACACGCTCTCACCGTGGGGGATTCTTGAGCCACATAGAAGAAGGAAACCAATAGCACCACTTGTGCAACCACTGTATGTGTGCTCGCGTCTTTGTGTTCGTTGAGAGCACACACGCACACACGTGTTTTTTTTTTTTTTTTGCGTGCGGTGGCCTCTACGCTGCCTCTTGCGGACCTCCCCTTCCTCCCCCTCTACCTATCACTTCTCACTGCGCTTTAGTCTGCCACACAGAAGTTATCTCTCTCACTTGTACTTCGGTTTCTCTTTTTTTTTTTTTGTGTCTGTGTGTGTCTCATTGCTGCCTTTGCGCGCGCACGTGTGTATGTGCGTGTGTGCGTGTGTGTGTCTCTGTGAGCTCCTTGTGGGTATGCAATATGTCTCTCGATCTGAGCATGCGTCGTCGGATGTGTGTGTGTGTGTGTACTCGAATGCTGTGCTTTTTTTTTTTTCGCACTCACCGCACCGTGTCTCTCTCTCTCTCTTCCTCTCCATCTCTGCTGCTTGAGACTTGCACGCGCCATCCTCTGTGGGGCCAATCTTGTTCTCTCCTCCGTGAAGGTGTTCACGCATCGGGGTCTGAACGATGTCAAGCGCGCTCTGGAGGATGAGCAAGGGTAAAGGACGTGGGAGAGCGTCGACGGCGCCGAGAAAAAAAAAAAAATGGCGGGCAGCGGAGAGAAGACAGTGTCGTGTCGGCACGGGAGCAGCAGCGCAACTCGCCGGCTCTCGGCACCCATCGCGTGGGCCGCTGCGGTACCGCCCCGTTCAAGGTACGTTTTTCCTCTTGTTTGTGCCCACGAAAGAAACCTTCCAGTGCACGTACACACACACACGCGTCTGTCCGCGGCTTGAGGAAGTGTACACGGGGGAGGATAGGGGAGGGCGGCGCGCAATCGCCCCTCTGCACCGCCCCCGTCTCCGCCCAACGTTGCACTGCGTGCATCGCACTGACGACGAGCGGGAGAGGGAGGTGGAGAAGCGAGGAGGGAGAACAAGCGGGGCCGGTGTGGTAGATCGTGTCGGTGTGCGCGGAGGAGGGGGGGGCCGGGCTGGCTGCTGGTCCGTGCCTCCGCCTCCATCACTCACTGCCTCGAGTCTCTCTCCCGCTTCCTCTCCCTCCCGCGTCACAGTGCCACTGAGCACTGGCGTCGAGTGTGTTCGAGTCTCCGCCTCTCTCTGACTGCGGGGGGAGTAGAGGTCATGTTGGTTTGCGTGTGTGTGTGTGTGTGTCTCCTCCTCGCACACCGCGATGTCGGTGCAAGGGCCCGAGAAGAGCGACGCTGCGGCGCTCAAGTCGATATCTGTCTCGTACTGTCTCTCAATGTGTACGTGTTTGTCCGTGTGTACTGGTGTGTGTATGTGTGTGTGTGTGTGTGTGTGCGTGTGCCGCCACACGTGTTTGTACCCGTAGAGAGGCTGAGAGTGCGGAGAAGGAGTGCAGTGGAGGACGAGTCACTGCTCCGCACACGATGGAGGGAGGGGGGATGCGAGGGAGCCGCGTGCAGATCTGGAGAGCGGTGAGGAAGGCGAGGCGGAGAAGGAGGAGGTCGTCCCCTCTCTCTCCCTCCTCTCCCGATGGTGTGCGAGTGTGCCCCTCCTCTTGTCCCATCTCAGTCTGTCTCCCTCCCTCCTTCCCTCCCTCTTCACCACCCACTCTTGCTCCTCTTCCTTCTCTTCCTCACCTTTCATCTGCCGGACTCCGCTGGAACACACACACACACACAGACACAGACAGACACACGTGCATGTGTATGTGTGTGCAGCAGTGGAGGAGGGGAGGTGCAGAAAAAAAAAAAAAAAGGAATGCGTGTACGCACAACTCATTCACAAAGCACAGCGCTCTATCAATTCGCTTGCTCAGCGTAGGAGAGAATGAGCAGAGAACGGAGAGAGAGAGAGGGGAGGCGTGTGTTTTTTCTTTCTTGAAGGAACAGTATCAGCGTTGGGAGACCCACGCCACACACACTCCTTGTTGACCGTCGTCTTTTTGTGTGTTTCTGCGTTTTTCTGTTCTTTTTTTTTTTCTCTCTTTCATCTCCCTTTTGATCTCGTGTGACGATGCGGTCATTCTTCCAGCGCTCCCCCTTCTCTTTCTCGCCCTCCCCCCCTCTCTCACTCTCTCCCCCCCCTCTGCCACACCCACCCTGGTAGCTTGTCTTCCTGTTTCACTTTCTCTTCGCTTCTGTCGCCGCGCAGTGTGGTGCGTGTGCGTGGAGGGGTGCCCGTTTTTTTTTTTTTTTTTACTCTCCTCTGGTCGCACCACCGTTGCGACGGGTGAGGGGATGAGAAGAGAAGCGGGGGAAAGGTGGAGGGGCACCGCCCACCGTCTTTACTGCGTGTATGTGTGTCTGTCTGTCTGTGTGTCTCTCTGTGTGTGTGTGTGTGTCTCGGTGCGCGTCTCCTCGTCGTCACACTGTGCGCCTATGTGCTCGCGTGCGCGTTTGGCTTCTCGTCGACGAGCCTCGGTCACCCCGCCTCTTGCCCCCCATCGCCCGCCTCCCTTCGTCTCCCTCGTTGAGCCGAAACGAGGCTCGCGTCGTGCTTGTGCGTGTGCGTTTCCTCTTCGCTGTTGTCCTCCGCATGTTGCCCGTCTTCCATTTCTCGCCTCTTTTTTTTTTTGTTCTCTTTGTTCCATGCCACGCATGTGTGCGAGTGTAGGTGTAGGTGTGTATGTGTGTGTGTGTGTGTGTATGTGTGTGTGTATGTGTGTGTCTGTGTGTGAGCCTCCGCGCTCGTTTGTGTGCGGTGGCGCGTCTTCCTCAAGACAAAAGGAACGTGGAGAAGCAGAGAGGGGGTGAGTCTCGCGACGCGTGTTGGATCTCCGACGCGTGTGACCTTTGCCTCCATTTTCTTGCGTGCTCTTCTCTGTCCCTTTCCTTCTCACTACTACACTGGACCTCACACACACACACACGCACACACGCACATGCGTATACGTGAACACACAAATCGTGCGCTTCTGTTTTTTTTTTTTTCATTTTTGTGCTGTCACGCTCTTTTTCTTCGTTTCCGTGTCTCTTCCGTGTCGATCTTCAAGTTGTTTTTTTTTTTTTTTGCTAGTTTTCATTGCGTGTGTCTGTGTCTGTGGGGGATATGTGTCGTACGTGTTGGCGTTGCTGTGATTCGGCGCTTCTATTTTTTTTTTTTCCTGCGAGTTGGTGTCCCCCTGCCGCCACGCGCGTGTGCCCCTCCCCCTCCCTTCCCTCTCTCTTTATTTGTGTTCTCTCTCCCTTTTTCTCGTGTTTCCCTTGCTCTCCTCGGAGCACGTGCCGACTTACACAGACGTACAGATGTCGCGAGAGAGGCAAGAGAGAGAGAGATGGGGAGGAGGAGGAGGAGGAGGAGACGGCAACGGCAGAGACGATGCGGAGACAACCCGGTGCGTCTCTCTCTCTCCCCCTCGCTCTCTCGCCCTCTCCTTCTTTCACCATCCTCTCGCTCAACAGGACGAGAAGGAGGAGGAGGTGACACGCTCTCAGATGAGCAAACACGAGAGAAAGAAAAAAAAAAAACCGGCACACAAACTGACTTAAACAAACAGACAAACAAACAAGAAAGGGGGATACACAACCGTGTACGCACAAGGGTGACACGGAAGGGATATGCAGGAAAAAAAAAAAAGAAGGACGACACCAACATGGAGCCAACACACCTGCGTATGTGTCTGTGTGTCTGTGTGTCTGTGTGTTTGTGTCTGTATGAGTGGGCAGATGAGAGGGGTCCCCGACAGGTAAACGTGCGCGCGCATAGAAGCGAAGGCGCTGCACGACCGTTGTGTGTAACAGCAAGAAAAGAAGAAAAAAAAACATGAAGAGTCTCTGGCCCACCGCCACGCGTCCCTTCCACACTCGCCTCCCCTCCACCACACGCGCACACGTGGACACACGCCATGGTAATCTCCCTCTCTGAGTGGTGAGATCGGGCCGTGCGGAGGAGGCACCTCTCTGCAACCAAATATGAGGAGCGCAGGAGGCGAGGTGGTCACTCCGCCACACACAAACACGCAGAGCGCGCGCGTTTATGCGGATGGCTGCGTGTGCATGCGTGTGCATGTAGCTTGACACTCAGCCCTTTGGTGGTGGCGGTGGCTTTTGAGGGGGGAAGTACACCCTCCCCCCTCCTCACTGAATGCACTCCTCTCTCTTATCATGCTCACCTGCCCCCACACCTCCTCTTGTTCATCGCACTCTCAGGACTCCTATCGGACAAAGGCGCCTCTCTCTCTCTCCTCGTGAGCGGTGCCTCACTCGCGCCGTCCAGCCGTGCAAACTGTTGTATAGAAGAGAGGTGTGCGTGCGGTTGTCCGTGCGCGTCCGCGCTTCTCCTACACTGCAGGGCATCACGTGGCCGGGGTTGGCAGCAGCCGTATCTCACGAGGTCGGACCTCAAGCGACGACTGAGCCGACAATCTACACACCCACACACACAGACACACAAAGCGGAGGGGAGGGGGGCTCGTCGTCCTCTTCGCCCTCTTCTCTTCATCTCCGTCGCAGTCTCTACTACCACCGCCACTCTCGCTGTTGTGTCGGCAGTCGCGCACTCACACCAAAAACAAACAAACAAACAAAAAACAACGACCGTGCGTTTGTCGGTCCCTTCTTCTTTTTCATATTTTCTCTGCCCTTCCCCTTCCTTTTTTTTTTTTTTTTGATGGCGTCCGCACCGGCGCGGACTCTGTGGGAGTCCGTTGTCAACATCCCGCACGCCTTCGACAGTGATGGCGGTCTCGTCTTCTTTCACGAGTACTCTGACATCCTGCAGTACACCTGTGTTGCGTACACGATGTTGATCATACTGGGTCCGCGTGCGATGGCGGGCCGGGACGCATTCGAGCTCACACACGTCACCCGCCTCTGGAACCTGATCCTGGCGACCTTCTCCATCATGGGCAGCGTGTACTGTGTGACGCTGCTTCTGTACATGACCGAGTCGCGTTCCTTCTATGAGGTGACGTGCCGCTTCGACTACAACCTGCTCTTCGACGGCGCCTTCTCCTTCTGGGTCTTCAGCTTCATGGTGGCCAAGCTTCCAGAGATGCTGGACACGCTCTTCCTGTGTCTGCGCAAGAAGCCGATCACGTTTCTGCACGCCTACCACCACCTGACTGTGGCGGTCTTCTCCTGGTGCGCCGGAAGTCGGCTGCTGCCGAGTGGAATCTGGTTCGCCACGATGAACTACGTGGTGCACTCAGTCATGTACTCGTACTACCTGGCGTGCTCGTGCGGCCTGAAGCGCGTCGTGGCACCGGTGGCGCCGTTCATCACGGTACTGCAGCTCTCGCAGATGCTCTTCGGCTACGCGATTTGCCTCTACACGGGGTTTCACACCTTCCTGAGCCGCCACGGCTGCGACGCCGATCCACTGCTGATCCGCATGGGTCTTCTCATGTACGGCAGCTACTTTGCTCTCTTCCTCGCCTTCTTCGCTGCACGCTACGTCAGAGCCGCACCTCGTCGGCCGCGCTCCATCGCCGCCACGTCGCCCCACCACTGACAAGACGTGAGGCGGCGGTGGTGGTGGCGGCCATGCAGTGTCCCCCCCTCCTCCCCGGAGCCCCGCTTCCCCCCTTCCTCTGTTCCTGCCTCCCTCCTTGCACCTCGTGCAACATGGAAGACACACTAGCGCGCACCATGCCGTGCAACCGGTTACTCCAAAGCAGTTGAGTCTGTGTATTTGTGTGTGTGTGTGTTGTTGTTGTTCTCGTGAGGGGGGAAAGGGCACGACATGCGCAGCTGGCGGTACTCTCTCTCTCTCCCTCTCTACGTCCTGTGCTGCTATCCATGTGCACACAGCCGCGCACGTACCAACACTCTCTCGTCGTCTCTCTTGCTATCACGGACAGCTCACTTGCGCCGCGAGCACCACGTTCTGCGCTCCGCTCTTCTCTTCATCTCTGTGTGTCTGTGTGTGTATGTACGTGTACATGTGAGGGTTGATGGACATCACCTTTTTCATAGTCTTCGGTGGCGGGAGAGGCACCGGCGGCGAGGGGGCGGATGTCGGGTGGCAGAAGGGGGAGGGGAGGGGAGAGACGCGTTGCCAGCAGCATCGGTGCCTCCCCAGTCACTCCTCCTTCTGCGTCACTGCATCTCTGCGGAACACGTGGACAGCTCCTCTCTCTGCCCTCCTCCTCTCCCCCTCCACCCCTTCTTATCACGCTTCCTTGTCGGACTCGCGCTGCGGTGTGGCTGATGCACCCTCCCCCTCCCCGCTAGCCCGCCACTCGTCCTTGTTGGTTTGAAGTAGCTGTCTCGCCTCTGCTTTTCTTTGGCTACGTCATGTGTGTGTGCGTGTGTGTGAGGGATGCTGCGATCTTGTGTACATTCTTGAGACAGGGGGCGGGGGCGGTGAAGTTCTCTCAGCTCTGCCCTTCCCCATTGTTTTCTTCTTCTTCTTCTACACCACAGTTGCCTCGTGTGTGTCTGTGTGTGTTATTGTGTGTTCCTCCTCCTCTACCACGTGGAGATCCGACTGGGGATACGATCTGCCAGCTGCGCTCCTGTCCAGATGAACAGAGAGAGAGGGATATGCTGGCGGCGTAGCACAGTGCTTCGCTTTCCGCCTCCCCTCTGCGTGCTGAGACAAATGTCGGGCACGTGGCGCTGCTCTCCGGGCTCATCTGCGCCTCTACACGTCCACGCTGCCGACACTTGTTTCTCCAACACTCACTCTCTCTGTCCTGGGTCTCTCCTACTACTACTACTACTGCTACTACTACTACACACACACACACACGGACGCTGCCTAGTGAACTCCACATTGGTTGGGTGACGCATCTTCATCTGCCCGTCTCTCTACTTCTTCTTGGTGCGTCTGTGTGCGTGTACGTGTGTGTGCGGTGTCGTCGCTTCCCGCCCACGCCCGGTCCGTACCTCCGCTCCATCAGGTCACCACCACCCCCCCCCCCCCCCCCCCCCCCCCCCCCCCCCCATCCTCCTCCGCTCTCTCTCTCTCCACTGGGAGATCATCCGTTGCAGGGCAGCCAAGCTGGCGCATCACCATCGACGTGGGGTGGCCACACACTGTGAGAAGGAGAGAGACTGAGGGAAGGAGACGCGCCCCCGCCCTCCCCCCCTCGCTTATCTCCTCCGCACATCCTGCGACTCGAACCGCTTTTATTGTGCCGTGCACACATACACAGACATACCCACACACACACACACACACACGTGTGCGTGTGCCTCGCTGCCATGAGCAACAATCTGAAGGCTGCCAGTCCTGATCCTATGAGCGGCAACGGCGACGCCGCCTCTGACGCGGGTAGCGATGACAAGGGCGGCGTGGTGGCACCGCCGGCGTTCGTGCCCACGGCCGGACGGGTGGAGGTGCACCCGCTGGTGTTGCTCTCCCTGGTGGACCACTACGCTCGCATGAACACCTCCGCGGTGCAGAAGAAGCGTGTGGCGGGGCTGCTGCTGGGCAGCTACCTGCGTGACCACACCGGCACGCAGACACTCGACATCAACAACAGCTTTGCCGTCCCGTTCGACGAGGACCCGCAGGACGCGGATGTGTGGTTCTTTGACACCAACTACGCACAGGAGATGTTCGACATGCACAAGCGCGTGCTGCCGAAGGTGCGGGTGATTGGGTGGTACTCCTCCGGCCCGACGATCCAGCCCAACGACATGCTGCTGCACCTGTTGGTGGCCGACCGCTTCTGCCCCAACCCCGTCTACTGCGTCGTCAACACAGATCCGGGCAACAAGGGCGTGCCGGTGCTCGCCTACACGACGGTGCAGGGCCGCGAGGGCACGCGGTCGCTAGAGTTCCGCAACATCCCCACCCACCTAGGCGCAGAGGAGGCGGAGGAGATCGGCATCGAGCACCTGCTTCGCGATCTGACCGACTCCACAATCACCACGCTCTCCACGCAGGTGCAGGAGCGGGAGCTCTCCCTCATCCACCTCTGCAAGGTGCTGCAGCAGATCGAGGAGTATCTCACCGACGTCGGCAACGCCGTCATGCCCATCTCTGAGGACGTGCTCGAGGTGCTGCAGGAGCTGATTAGCCTGCAGCCGGAGATCTACGCGTGCCGCTCATCGACGGAGATGATCCGGCACACCAACGATGAGGCGATCGCAACCTTCCTCGCCGCCATCGCGCGCTGCATCGGTGCACTGCACGGCGTCATCATGAACCGCCGCAAGCTCGCGCGTGAGCTGCAGGAGATCAAGGACCGCCGCGCGCGCGCCGCCGAAACTCGGCTGGAGAACGAGAAGATGAAGATCGAGGAGGCGGCCAAGGAGAACAAGGACAGCGCTGCGGCGTAGACCACACGCAGCGTCGCTTCAGCAGGTGGAGGTGCGTGTATGCGTGTCTCTCTGCCTGTCTGTCTGTCTGTCCGTCTGTCTGTCTGTCTCTCTCTGTCGTTGGCTCTCGCTCACACGCTGCGCACGGCATGGGCTGCGAGAGTCGCGCGCGTGTGTGTCCGTGTCGAGGAGAGGAGAGGAGAGGAGGAAAAGGGGAGACGCGGTCGTACCGCAGCCGATGCCGGCGCCGCACCTGTCCCTCCCTGCCAGAGTCAAGCTCGCTGGAGCGTAGGACCACATGTGAATCACTGCCCATAGACACAGGCGCAGGTGAGTCGTGAGAGATGGGGGAGGAGGAGGAGGAGAGAGAGAGGTGGGAGTGGAGCACGCTGCTCGATGTCAGGCTAGGCCTCATGTCTTCTCAGCGCGCTCCCCTCTCTCTGCCCTCACTCACATACACCCTCACACACACTCACACACTGGGGTATGTTCCGTCGCTTCATGACGTACTTCTGCGTCGCCTCGCGCGTCGGTGCTTCGGCGCTTCTGTTCGCGCTGCCGAAAACCAAAAAAAAAAAACAGGAAGAAGTCAATGTGCAGACGGACATCCATGCGTTGTTGTTGTTGTTTGGCATCTTTTTTTTTTTCTTCTTCTTCTTTTACTGTTTCTCCGAGAGTGTGTGCGTGCAAATGTGTGTGTGGGTGGGGAGAGCCGAGACGTGTATGTCTGTGCATGTGTGCTTCTCTGGTATGTCCTCGTTGTTGTGTGTTATCCTGGGATAGCGTGGCGCAGCTCGCGTCTCCCTCCCTCTCTCTCTGTCCTTCGAAGGAGAGAACACGATCTCATCGCACTGAATCGTCATGTTGACTCCGCACCGGCAGGAGAGGGGGAGAGAGAGAGTAGGGAAGCGCCGTGCGCGCCATCTCGCCTCTCCCTCTCGCCTCTCTTCACTTCTCCTCCGCCAGCACATGGGATGGAGTGTGAGATGGTGTGCGTGCATGGGTGTGCGTGCTGGCACCGCGGTGCGCACCCGTCTTGGTGTTGGCGTGTGTGAGGTTCACGGTGGCCGAGCGCTCGTCACCCGGAGACGGCGCACCTTGTCCTCCCGCTCACCGCCGCCGCTCTTCCTCCTCCTCATCACCGTCCTCCGCGTCTCACACTTCGTCTCTCTCTCACTCACTCACTCACTCACTCTGTTTCTCGAAACAGCGGACTACGCCTGTGCGAGAACGCCGTGCGCACCAGCGGTGCTGTCGAAGCCTTCCCGTTGACGGTAGCATCGTCGCCGCCTGGGACCGCCGGTGGTGGCTTCCTTCCGTATCCCTCCCTCCCTCTCCTCCTTCTGCTGGCCTCACGCACCGCACAGTCGAGACGTTCTTCAACGCCAGCGCGCGTGCTCGCTCACTCCCTCTCCCTCTCGCCACACGACGATGCCATCAGAGGCCCCGAGCGCCGCTCAGCACATCAGCGCGGCGCCTGCCCAGTCGGCCTTCCCGACGAGTAGCTGGCCGCGGTGCTGCTGTGAAACGCAGGGCGTCTGTGTGGGGCACCCCCGCCCCAGCGCACCGCCGCCGCCGACGCAGGGGGGCGGCCATGTCCCGCCGCCGGGCAGTGGGGATCAAGGCGGTCGTCATGGGCGGGCAGAGGTCGAGCCTCGTGCGGACGATGCGCGCTCGTCTCGCCGCTGCCCTGTGTGCATCCCAGAAGAGGCGCGGCTGCGTGAGGCGGAGATGATCGCCCTCCAGCAGCGCTGCGAGATAGCGTGCGGTGCCGACCGGCGGCGGCGGTGCGAGCTTGCCAGCGCCTTCGGCCCACGCGACTACCGCGGCAGGCGCGGCTGCTACCAGTCCAACACAGCTGAGATGCTGCGCCGGCAGTGCAACTCGTTTTATCAGAGTGCCTTGGATGCCGAGTACCTCGCCCGGCGCCGCGCGCTGCAGGCGGAGCTGGATGCGCGGCGTGACGAGATCGCGGAGATGCAGCGCGATCGCGAGGCGCTGCGAATGGAGGCAGCCCTCTTCAACGCGCGCGAGCCGCAGTGGTGGGGTAGCGGCCGGCGCTGCCACACACCTCGGCGAGGACGCAGCGCCGACCCGGCACCGTCCCCCTGCCATGCGAGGCCAGAGTCTAGACGTCGCCAGGTGCAGCAGGCCCCACCGCCAGCAGTCGACAGCGACCGTGCCGATCAGATGGCGTCGCCGCCGACGCAGCCGGCGGTGACGTGTCCGCCGCCCGCGGCGGAGGAGGCGGAGGCGCGGCGTCGTCCTCCGCCGTCGCGGCGGCATCACGCGCGGGACTGGGCGTGCGGGTGGGCGCCGTGGTCCGCCGGCTGGGACGACGACGCTCCGTCACCGCCACCGGGGCAGTGGCACCGGGGCTGGATCTGGTTCCCGGCCTCGCTCTCGCACGGCGGCGCTCGGTCACCGTCACCGCGGCGGCACGTCGCTGCTCCACCAACGCCACCGCCACCGCCAGCGCAGCCGGCCCCCGCAAATCCCAAGAAGGCGTGTGCGCCACCATCGTCGGAGGCTGCGCGCAATGCCGCGGGGGCTCAGACGACGCCGACTGCCGCCGAGATCGTGTCGATGATTGCTGCGGGGAAGCTGGGGAAGTCGCTCCACCACGTCACCACGAGCGACTCTGCTGCTGCCGCCGAGGCAGCCGCTACCCGACCGCACCCACAGAGCGGCGCCGCCACCGCCGCCGCTGGAGCCAGGAGGGGTCGTGGCGAGCGCCGGCGTCGCGCGTCCCCGCCGTTCCGCAGCCGCAGCGCCGCCGCCGCCGCACCACTCGCGGCACCCCAGTTTGGGCGAAAGGTGTTCATCACGGACGTGGTCCACTGCGATCGCCGGGCCCGCTTCCTTGCTGAGTGGGAGGCGCGCGGCGTGGTGCAGCGCCTGCCATCCCCGACACGTAGCGCCAGCGCGCCGCTTCCATTGCAGTCCCGGCGGTGGCGCACCACCGGCATAGACGGGCTCGATGCGTGACGGGCAGAGACCGGCTCTGCGGTACGGCAGTGTTGCACAGTCTCCTTGTTTAGGGCCGGCTGGTGCGCTGTGTCGTGTGTGTGTGTGCGTGTGTGTAGGCCGGTGGTGAGGGAGACTCCGGCTCTTCGGTGGCGCCACAGTCGCTGTCGATGTTGTCGCCTCTTCCTCTTCGTTTTTTTTTTTTTTTATACCTTCTGTGTTGTTCTTCTCCCTTGGTTGTGTGCTGGTGCGTCTGCGCCGTGGCGACGGCGTACCACCCTCGCTTCCCCCCACTTCTCTGGGTTTTGTTGCCACTGGCGCGCTCTGCCATAGATCTTCTCGTGCACCCGATGACGTGGACCTCTTGTACAACGTGACCGCGAAAAAACAAAAAAAACACAACACGAAGAGTGAACAGACAAGCACACACACAAGCGCTCACCACAGCACAGAAGACGAGGATGCGCTGACACGGAGAGGGCGAGCATAGTGTGTGTCGGGAGCAGTGCTGCGGGTAAGGGGAGGGGAACAGCGACGGCGCCGGCACCGCTGGAAGAGGCGCACGTCGCCTCGAGCACGCTGCTCACCTCCTCTCCTCTGTTCTCTCGTGCCATTGGGTTGTGTCTGTGGCAGTTGTGTGTGGTACGTGTGTGGCCAGCAGACTTCGCCAGACCCTCTGTCCGCCACCAGAACGCATCTCTCTTGTCACTGTCTTCTTCCTCCTCCTCCTCTTCCCCCTCCCTCGTCACACTCCCGCCTTCGCAGGAGGGGGACGCTGTTGCACTCCACGCGCACATAGACACACATATTCAAAACACACAGTCACGCGCACACCCACTCACACACTCACGAACGCACACAACTTGTAGTACCCCCCCCCTTCCCCTCGTGGCGGTAGGCGGAGATGAGTCTCCATCTCGTGGACAGCGATGGCCATCTCCAAGCCGAGAAGAAGCTGACGGAGTACCTCGCCACCATCGTCGCTCCCAACACGCCGCAGGACCGCCGCGCCGCGCCGCCCGGCGATGGCGTACTCGAGGCGGTCGGCATGAACTACCACGTCGTCGGCGTCTTCGGCGGGCAGAGCAGCGGCAAGTCCACGCTGCTCAACCGCCTCTTCGGCACAGATTTCCAAATGCTGGACGAGACGGTGCGGCGTGGGCAGACCACAAAGGGCGCATTCATGGCGCGCGCCAACTCAGCCCTGGCTGGCTTCGAGGACAACAGCGACCACGACGGTGCTGCGGCTGCAGCCGACGTCGCCGATCGCTGCTCCTCTGGCGCCGCGGACCGCAGCTCTCGCCTCAACCGCGCCGCGGCTGCGGCGACAGCCAGGGACGCGGCGGAGGGCGCGGATGCCTCGCCGACCACCAAGTCTCCGCTGCTCGTGCTCGACTTCGAGGGCACCGACGGGCTGGAGCGTGGCGAGGACCAGAGCTTCGAGCGGCAGCTGTCGCTCTTCGGCCTCAGCATCGCCGATACGCTCATCATCAACATGTGGGCCGTCGACGTTGGCCGCTTCAACGCCGCCAACCTCAGCCTGCTGCGCACCATCTTCGAGGTGAACCTGCAGCTCTTCAGCCACGACAACTACGAGGCGGAGGAGAAGCCGACCCTTCTCATTGTGCTGCGCGACTTCACCGAGGATGACCCGGCGCCGAGCCTCGCCACGGTGCGCAAGTCCTTCGACACCATCTGGGAGAACATCACGCGCCCGGCGCAGTTCGAAGGCGCGAGCATCGACGCCCTGTTCCACCTCAAGTACTACGTCATGCCGCACTACAAGCTGCAGCGGTCAGAGTTCGCGGCGTCCGTGGAGACGCTGCGCCGCTGGTTCGGTGACCGCCGGAGCCCCGACTACCTCTTCTCGCACCGCGCCATGTTCCGCGGGGTGCCGCTGGAGGGGCTGCCGGCGTACCTGACGAACTGCTGGGAGGCGATCCGCACGAGCAGGGACTTGGACATCCCCACGCAGCGCGAGATGCTGGCGCAGCACCGGTGCAAGGAGGTGAAGGAGCAGGAGCTTCGGACATTCCTCGGCTTCGCCCGGCATTACGAGGACAGGTTGCAGCGGGGCGAGATGCTGCCGCGCCTGTCCGAGGTGCTCGACGAGGAGATGGAGACCCGCCTCGCGTCCTTCTACCGTCAAACAAAGCTGTACCACAGCGACGTGGTCGAGCAGCACGCGAGCGAGTTGGAGGCGGAGCTGGTGGACGCGACGATGCAGGTGGTGCACCGCCTCTCCAAGGCCATCGCGGCGGAGGTGCTGGCCAACACCGAGTCGCGGGCGCTGAACAGCGTCGAGGAGAGCCTCCGCCAGCTCCTCAAGACGGCGCAGGCGCTGCCGTTCCGCGCTGGCGACACTGCCGCCGCCGCTGAGGCATCGCAGTCGACGCAGCACCTTGCGTGCGCGCAGCCGATCGACTCCCCTGCTTGCCAGAAGCTGGTGCGCACCTTCTGGCGCACCGTGTGCTCCCATTTGAACGAGGTGGTGGCGGAGGTGGCGGCGATGCCGCCGGCGGCGCACCTGTACAGTCGCTACGCCGCCGTCGTGGCGCAGGACCCCACGGCGCGGATGAGTGTGGTGAACATCGTCACAGACGCGCTGTTTCAGAAGGTGAAGTCACGCGTGACGTCGATGGCGGACAACGCGTGCGACACAATGCACGGCGGCTTCGAGCGCAGCCTCACCCACAACAGCGACGGCACCGTACGCTTCTTCGCCACGGCAGCGGGGCTGCAGAAGGCAGTTCCGGCGGCCGTGCAGGCCGGTGTGGTGGTGCTTGGCAGCCTCATCTACTTCCGCCTGAAGCTGGTGGCCGCGACGGCAGACGAGGAGGCGGAGGGGCGCGGCGGTGCTGCTGCTGCTGCTGCTGCTGCTGGGGCCGCCGCGCAGCCGCAGAGCCGCTCCGCCCGCCGTGTGGAACACGACCGCCGCCGCATCGTGTTCGACGAGAGCGAGGCGGAGGCGGCCTTCTACTTGAGCTACAGCACGCTGGACGCCGCCCCGAGGTACCCGTACGACGTGCCGGTGGCGGTCAGCGGCGGCGTTGGTGACGGCGACGACGGCGCGGTGGCGGACTGCGTCCTGCTGAGCCAGCAGGCCGCCCTCCGCGCCTACGAGCTCTTCAAGCAGAAGTGCGACTTCACGACGCAGCTGCAGTTGCGCGCCATTGAGGCCGGCAACCAGCGGCTCCCCGCATGGGTGATCCCAGCGCTCCTCGTCCTCGGGTGGAACGAGCTCCTCTACGTCGCCACCTCGCCCGCGCTGCTCGTGTTCATCGTTGTCATCTGCGTCGTCTTCTTCAAGCACTTCTTCGTCTCGCAGTGGCACGCGTTCGAGGAGACGGGGCCGGCAAGTGTTGTGATCCCGGCGCAGACTCTCCTGCACACCGTGCACGCGCTCGTGCGGCCCCTCTTTGATGCCGAGCGAGCAACTGAACCGCAGCGCAGTGCTGCGCCTGACCGGGAGATGTCGGCTACGGCGGCCGCGGTCGCCCACGCGGATCCGGTGTCGAGCACCGCGGCAACGTCCTCGTCGTCCTCGCCTGCCACGATGCGACATCGCGCGGCTCGCAAGTTGGACTGAGGAAAAGAAAAGAAAAGAAAAAAACAATGTGCGGCCACCTGTCTGTGACTCCCTCTCTCTTTTCCTGTCCCGTGTGTGTGTGTGTGTGTGTGCCAGCGCTCTCGTTGGGTTGTGAGTGCTTCGTCGTCGCGCCTGAACTTCCTGTTGTTTCTGTTTACGTTCTCCTGTGGTGGTGGCCGTCCGCGTGCATTGGCGCGTTGCCGCCGTCACAGGTGATGGTGATGCTTGAGTGAGGCGGGGGACAACAGCAACGCAAAAAAAAAAAGGAGAAGCAGATGAACTCATCTCTGTGTTTGCGTCTGTGTGCACACGGACGGGTGGGTAGAGAGAGACAGAGAAGGAGGCTGAGCTGCGTGCTCAACGACGCCTCCTCTTTGCCCGCCTCCGCCTGTGTGTGTGTTTGTGTGTGTGCTGCACGCCCTTTCTCTCTCGCTCTCTCTTTGCACGCTGTCTGCACCCCTCAAGTTGAGGGTGAGGAGAGACGCGGCGGTGGCGGGGCCGCTGCTGAACTCCGCCAGCGATGGTGCGTCTCCCTCCCTCCCTCTCTCTCTGTTCGTCTGCACTCGCCTCCCTCGTCCACCTGTTCGTCCTCCTCTCTTCCCGTCGCACACAGTCACGGTTGCACCATCCTCAGTCAACTCCACACACGATCCCCCCCTCCCTTCACACAGACACTCACACACAGACACACACACACCAGACACGACCGGCCATGTCCATCAGCGCCATGCAGAGCACCTACCCTGGCCAGAACTGCGGGTGCGACTTCTGCGGCACCCGTCGGTCCGTCAATGCCAAGAAGAGCGCAGTGAGCAAGGCTGCTGCCCAGCGCAGCACCGTGAAGCAGCGCAGCGGCTGCGAGTGCGACTGCCACGACGATGGGCAGACCGGCGGCTCCTCCTTCGACCCCGGGTACCCGGAGCCGGTGAATCAAACAGCACTCAACGCCGCGCGCGGCCGCAACGGCGTTCCTGGCGGCAACCAGTACACCATCCGCAACGGCACCACGCGTGCGACGGGGCGCACCGCCTCGCACTCGGGTGCCGGCGACCACAGCGGCTCGGCGGGGGAGACGGCAGAGCAGCGCCAGGCGCGCGAGATGGCCGAGCTGGACGCGCTGGAGCGGCTGCTGATGCTCGAGTACAAGGCACGCACGAAGGCGGCCATGGAGGCGGAGCGTCTGAAGGGCAACGCCACCAGTGCCACGGGCCGCCGTCCGCAGCCGCTTCCTGAGGGCTACACGAGTAACTCGGCGGCGGACATGTCGGGGTACCCGGAGGCGGGCACGTGGGGCCGCAGCGGCGACGGCGCCGGCGCTGTCACCGACGCCCGCACAATCCACGAGGCGTACGCCATGGCGCATGGCTGTCCTGCGGAGCCGCCGACGCAGTGCCACGCCTCGCACCGCCTGCAGGACACGCTGGACGACGTGCGCAAGGTGACGGCGGACCCGGTGAACACGGTGAACCGCCGCGCTCTGCAACAGCTGCTTCACCAGCACGGCATGGCCGAGACGCCGAAGAGCGACTACGACGCCACCGCGACGGCGGGCAACGCCGTCAGCGGAGCGGGGCAGAGCGCCTTCGGCTCCACACTCGCGCAGATCCGCACGAGCTACGCGCACCCCCGCGGCGCTGGCGTGGTGTGGGCGCCGCGGACGCAGTCACCCGCCAAGTCCCAGACTTACTTGGCTGAGTCGAGCGCACCGGCGGCGGACGGCACCGCTGCCTCGAAGCGTCCGCCCGTGCTCTCGCCTGGTGCGGCGGCTGCCGTGGCGGCCCAGGAGAAGCACGTGACCTATGCTGCGTGACGCAGTGGCCCTCCCTTCCCCTCTCCCCTCTTCCCTCACTACACACACACGCACACATGTGGGGGTACGTGTGTGGTTGTACTTTGTACGCGCATGTGTGCCTGTGTGGCTGACGTGAACTCAATCATGTACCATAGAAGACAGTGTCTCTTCACCGCCCCTTCTCTCCTCCCCCTCCCTCTACACGCATACACACACAGTTGTTGTTGTTGTTGTCGGCTCCTTTGTCCATGTACACGCGCGCATCGGATGCGCCGACTCTGATGTAGATCTGGCCCCTCCTCCCACCCCACCCCCTCGTCTGTGCCCTCGAGGCATCTCTCTTCTCCGTACCCTCATTCACCCCTCCCTCTCTGTTTTGCCACCGCGCGCGCGTCTCTGGTGTGAGAGAGCGAGAGAGAGCGTGCGTGTGTGCGTGTGTGTGTGTGTGTGTGTGTGTGTGTGTGTGTGCGTGCGAATGGAGAAGAGGTGTGAGTGGCGGGGTGGGGTGACGTCCATGCACGGATGGTGCAATGTACCAAGCTACAAAACAACAACAAAAGCAGAAAAAAAAAGAAATCACCATCACCGCGAGAGTAGCAGCCAGACGTGGAGGTGAACACGCATGATAGTCGGCGCCCACGAAGGTGGAGGAGGAGTTGCACAGGTGCGTCCGTCTCGACATGTTTCTCTGTGTCTCTTTTTTTTTTTTTTTTTTCGTGGTCGTCGCTGCCCTCCCCTCCTTTTCTCATCCCCCCTTTCCTTGCGTGCCTCTTCACCCTTCGCATCACACCTCCTCTCTCCTCTCCTCCTCCTGCTCCCTTCAGACTACACGCGTCCATTCCTTTGACTCTTCAAGCTTCCTCTGATTGAACACAGACATACACACACACACACACACGCCGTCACACACACACACACACACACACACACACAGACGTGCGCCTACACTGTGAAACACGCGAGTGCTCGACAATAGCTGCCACCGCTGTAGACCCATCTCCGTCGCCGTTTTTATCCGCGTTGCACCGCTGTCCGCCGGCACGATGATCCGCGACCAGAGCCACGCCTTCTGCCAATGCACCTACTGCGATCAGGAGCCGCAGGAGAAGTCGTCCGGGGCCGGTGCGTCGATGCGGGCGGCCATGGAGTCGCTGGACCGCCCCGGCGCGTCGCGGGATGAGCTGTACATGAAGAGTCTGCAGCGCAGCCTGCGTGCCAAGGCGTTCCTCGACAGCGCCAAGAACTCGGCCAAGTTCATCCCGGACGAGCAGCTCTTGAGCAGCACGAAGCGGCGCGAGGCGAAGGAGCTCGCGATCGCGGCGGAGCTGGTGCCGGTGCGGCGCCGCGACCGCCTGCAGGAGCTGGTGCTGCTGGAGCACAAGAACCGCCTGCGCGAGGAGGCGGCGCTGCGCGCACAGCGGCGTGCTCTCGGCCTTCCTGACGAGGAGGACGGCGAGGTGCCTGCGTCGGCGCCGCGCTCCGAGTCGCCCGCATCGACGCGGCCGTCGTCCAAGGCATCGTCGCAGCAGCGCCGCCTCAGCAGCGGGTCTGCCACGCCAGCCTCCCGCTGCTCCGCTGACCACGATCTGCACGCCATGCTGAGCGGTATCAAGAGCATCGTCGAGGAGGACCCGGCCGGCTCCACCGACACCCTCACCCGCGAGCAGGTCTACAAGCTGCGCCAGCTGATGCACACGCAGAAGAAGAAGACGCGCGACATGGTGGACAGCTGCGAGAACCAGCCCCACGCCTGCGGCCACTGCGTCGACGTGCATGTGCAGGCGCGCCACCTCAGCGCCGCCCCGCACGGCTCCGTCGCGTTCGGCCTCACGGGCAAGGTCATCAACCCCGAGGAGGGCATCCGGTACGGCACCGACACGCAGCGCGGCCTCGACGGGACGTTCAACGCGTCCACCGTCGACCCTGCGACGGTGTCCGGCACGCGAGGACGTCTCACCAACTACAACGCTCACCCCTACGGCACCGGCCTCGTCTTCCTGCCCGTCTCCACCACCGGCGGCGGAGGCCGCGTTGGCAGCGGCGCCGCCGGTGCGGGCGCCACCACCGCTGGCGTCACCGCCCGTGCTGGCACCGCCCGTGCTGGCACCGCCCCTGCTGGCACCGCCCGTGCTGGTGCCGCCGGTGCTGGCAGCCAGTCCACCCGCTTCCGTGCCAGCTTCAACAACAACATCGGCAGCGCCGAGCCGGTGGAGGAGGAGCTGCAGTTCCCCGGCAGCACGTACAACGTGTACGACGCGACCGCCGGGCGGGGTGCCACGCCGCCGCCGGCCGCCGCCGCCCAGTCCGGCAAGGGGGAGCGCGCTGTGAAGATCGACACCGCGTCCTCCAACGCGGGGTCGCAGAACGCGGCGAACGTGACGTCGGCGGACGGCTCCTCCCCTGCCGCGGCGGAGCAGCCGACCTATACCTCCTCGGTTGCAATGTGGCAGACGACGAACCAGGACCGCGAGCTGGACATGATGCGCTTCATGGAGTTCCAGCAGAAGATGAAGGCAAACGGCAAGCGCGTCTACGCAGAGAGCGCGAGCCGCTTCGCCAACGCCGCCACAGTCTAGGCGTCGCAATGCGGTGCTCCGCTCCTCCGCTGCCCACAGTCGCACACAGACACACAGTCGCACAGTCGCACAGAGTGTGAGAGTGAGGCGGAGACACACGTCAACGCGTTCCGCTTCCTATTTTCTTTTCCTTCTCGCCGTGCAGGCGTCAACCTGGTGCCGTGGCTCATGCCGCGCTGGGTGGTAGCGAGGCGGAGCGTCACCTGCTCCACCCCCTCTTCTCTGTCTCTCTTTCTCTCTTACCTTCTCCGCCGTCGTCTTGTCGGTGACGGACTCACGATGTCTCCATATCCATCTGCGCCGGCGCACACCATCGTGGCACGCCCTCTCGCCTGGTCCGCCATCCTCCCATGTAAAGAGCTGGAGATGCAGCACTACCTTTGACGGTGTGCTCCTCTCCATGTGTGTATGTAGTGTGTCGATGCAGAGGTGCTTGTGACCTCTCTGCGTCGCCTCCCCCTCCTCTCTCTCTCTCACCCATGTTTGTGTTGATTCTCTTTCCCTCGTTGCCGGTCTGCGCGTGTGCTGCCGCGCCGCCTGCGCCACGCCGCTCTCGACTCCTCCCTCCCTCTCCCTCTCCCTCTGTCTCTCACTCGCCTTCCCGTCTCTGACAGTCAAGGCGGAGTGTCGGCGATGCGTGTGAGTGATACGACAGCAGCTCCGCCGTATGTGTGTGTGTGTGTGTGTGTGGTGGATGCTTCACGAGAGAGAGAGACAAGAGGAGAGGGAGAGACGATGGCGAAGGCGGCGGAGCGACGCGTGAGTGCCGTACATCTCCCATCGCCGTTGTACACCCACTTCCCACGACCCGCAAGATCGCAGCGGATGGCACACTCTCCACCCACTCCCACTCTCCAGCACGTGAAGAGGGAGACTCTGCCGCCTCCTGCGCCGATGGAGCGAAGTTGAATAAGCGGGTGGAGGTGGTGTCGTGTGATGTGGTGGGGCGGAGACTGCGACAGGCCGGCGGTGCCTGTGCCACCGCCTCCCTTCTTGCTCTCTCCATCTCTCTGCCTCCCTTCCATCCGCCGCTGCACCGCGATCACATCATCTTTGCCGTGTCTCTCTGTGTGAGTGGTGGCGTGGCGTGTGCATCAGCGGGTTTGTCGCCTTACGTCTCTCATCCAACGCACCTTCCTCAACTCCCTCGACCGCTCTTCTCTGCTCCTCCTCTGTCTCGCTCTCTGCAGCTGGAACGGGAGGCACATTCACACACACACACACACGCATACGCATACGTCAGCTGTCCTCCGCACACTGAGTGCGGGCACGCGCGGCTTCACCAAGTTGTTCTCCGCCCTCCGCGACATCCTCTTCTGCGGCGCACAGAGTGGGGAGAGGTGAGGAGACGAGGGGCGAGGACGCCTCATCAGTCGTGCGTTGCCGCCACCGCTCCTCAGCCCCGCTTTTCAGGTGATGCCCATCAAGGCGAAGGCGGTGGAGAAAGGCAAAGCCGCCGCCTTCGACAGAGGACAGTTCTCGGCTCCCGCCCAGGTGGACGTGGCGAAGCGCTCCTACTACTATGAGGGGGAGCGGCGCTACGCCGCGGCGTCGGCCGCGAGATCGGACTCGGCGTCGTCGTCGGGGTCGAGCAGCCGCAGCGCCAGCCCGCTGGCCGGTCGCCCACCCCGCGGCACCGGCGCCGCGTCGCACCGTGCGCCATCGCAGGGAAGCCGCGGCCCCGGCGACGCGGACGAGGACATGAGTGATGATGAGGAGGTGATCCGACGCGCGCGGGCCGCGACGCTGGCACTTCTTGGCAGACCGACGCCTGCGAGAGCGAGCGACGCGCGGCATCGCAGCCACGACAGCGGCGGCGGCGGCGGCACAGCCGCCTCTCCATCGAGCACGCGGCTGGAGGCCTACCTGCGTGGGAGGGCGTCATCGGCGCCGTCGATCGACGCTGCTGCGCTCACCTCGGCAGAGCCGACCCAGCGCGCGCCGGCGCACAAGGGGTGGGTGGGGCACGACGAGTGTTCCACCACTGCGCTGAGCGGCGGTGACGCGACCGCTGCGACGGCCGTCGCTCTTCCGCCGGTGACGGCAGCGGCGCTGCAGTGGCAGACGGACGACACGCAGTTTCACGAGTTGATGGGTCTCCTGGCAGAGGATGTGCGTCGAGAGCAGCGGGTCGGTGCACCACGACCTCCTGCCACGGCAGGTGCGCCGGCAGACGACTACCGGCCGCCGTCCGCTGCGTCGTGGTTGGCCGCCGCCGGCCCCACGGCGGCTCGCACCTACGCACCGCCACCACGCACATTTGCCGCCATGAAGGACAGCGCGCTGGAGCAGCTCTACGAGGACTGGTGTCTGCAGCGGGGTGAGGATGGGAATGACGGCGAGGACGAGGAGGACGGGGAGGACGGCGTCGGGCACGCGTCCAGCATTGGAGGCGGCGCACCGGACGTGTTCATCGCCGCAGACCACCGCGGCGCCGCCTTCGCCATCGCGGCGGCGGCGGCGCAGCAGTCGGCCCTCTCGTCATCCGCGCAGCACACCAGCGCGGGAAGCAGCAGAGGGGCAGCTCCCACCTCTGCGCACCCGGTCACCGACGCCCCGTTCATGTGGGACGAGCTGCTGCGCGGCGAGGTGGCGCGCCGCAACGCTCGGCACGCCGCGGCGCACAGCTCCGCCGACGGCGCGATGCTGAGCGACCCGGTGGCACTGGCGGAGCAGGTCAGCGGCCGCCTGCGCCGCTTTCTTCAGTCTGTGGCGTGCGTTGAGCGGCTGGTGCGCGACCGGCGCTTCATGCGCACCGTCGCCGTCTTCCTCCACGAGCACCACAAGGTGTTCCTGCCACACTACCGCGACGCCGCCACCCCGTCCCACACCGCAGCGCTCTTGCGCGCCTCCGACGACGCCGGCGGCCCCGTGGAGACCGCAGCCGCGTCGTCGGCTGTGGAGCATGCGCATGCGGAGCACGCGGTGTACGAGGAGTTCGGCGGGCGAGTGTCGGCGGCGCTTCTCTCGGTGCTGACGCATCACGTGCCGGACTTCGACGAGGCGGAGTTCGTGGAGGCGCTGTACGACACTCCGGCGGCGGACGGGACGATCGCCGAGGACGCCGTGGACGCCGCAGCGGCGGAGGACGACGCCGGCTTCGGTGGCCCGCACTCCGTCCTGTCTTTCCCGGCGTGGCGGCTCGTGCTGGCGATGAGCGGGTTCGAGAGCTTCTTTGTGTGGATGATGGACTACATCTACGAGGAGTACCACCTCGACCGCGGCGGCGGCGGCGGCGACGGCGGCGCGCCAGCGATCGCGGTGGCCGGCTCGCGTGGCCTGCGGGCCCTCATCCTCTCCACCTACCACCGCCCCGTCGCAGCGGTGGCAGCCCCGCTGGACGCCAAGCCGCCTGACGCGGAGGCATCGCGTGTGTCTGACAGCCGGACGGTGTCTCTGCCACCGCGTCCCGCCTCGGAGCCGCAGCGGCCGTCCTCGCTCCCGGCGCCACCGTCTCCGCTGCCACCGCGTCTGTCGCACACGCCGCCGCCGCCAGAGACGGCCGGGCTGCCGCTGCGTGGCGCACCGCTCGCGCGCGCTTCGGGTGCCGGCGAGCAGCTGCGCAAGCTCTTCCCTACGCCGCCGGTCACCGCGGAGGGGTCGGGCCGGCGACCGAGCGGCGCCGACGGGCCGTCCTACCGCAAGCGGCAGACCACACACCCGGGACGCGACTTGCCTCCCATCACGCCCAACACCAACTCGCTGGTGCTGTCCACCAGCGGGGACGTCGCGGCGGCGGCGACCGTGGGAGAGCTGTCGTCGTCCGCGAGTGAGTCGGCCCCGCCGCCGCCGCCCGGTCGTCCCCGCGGCAGCAGAGGCAGCCAGCCGCCGCCCCCGCCCACCACCACCACCACCACCGCCTCCCCGGCGACGCGCGCCACGCCTCTGGCGAGTCGAGGCGGCGGGGCCGCGGTCCCGCGCAGCACCTCGCGGTCCTCTTCCACCACAGCGCGAAGTACCGCCGGCGCTGCGCTCAAACCCAAACCACAGAAGCCGCGGTTGAACCGCTGAGGCTGAGAGATGCCGAAGGAGGAGCGAGGGAGGAAGGACATCCGACTGTGTGCGAGTGTGCGAGTGTGTGTGTGTGGTGGACAGAGGAGAGATGCGGAGGGACGGAGGGAGGGAGGGAGAGGTCCCTCTCTTCCGCTCTCCCACTCTCTCCCACCGAGTGCGTGGCGGCTTCATAGAGCGCGTGTCCTGCTGCTTCGTCCTCTGCCATGACTGTCCGCTGTTGCTTGGCGGGGTGATCTCTTCGTCCTGTGGCACATGCGTCACACACACACATAGACACACAGGCGCACACGCACGCACCAGTGAGTCGGTGCGGCTCTCTCCGATCTTTTTGTGTGTCTCACTGTGCGTGTGCTGCAGGACAGCGCCGACGCACACCGCTCTGCCTCTGCCGCGCGGCAGTTGCGGCAGCGCTGCTGGCGATGTCGTCTCTCCGTCATCCTCCCACACCTGTCTCTCTCTCTCTCGTCTGCCCTCCCCACTGCTGAGCACACAAACACCGGTGCCTTCCACCAGTGCTGGTACAACACAGCAGCCGCACGAGCCTCGAAGCGCAGCTCAGAGGAGCTGCTCCCCCTCCCCGCCTCGGTCTCTCTCTCTCTCACCTCTCCGCATCGACACCCCTCCCCCCTTCTCCCTCCAACGTATCCTCCTCTTCAGCAGTTGCACTGTGTGTGTGTGCGTGTGGGCGGAGCGTGTACATCCCGCGCTGACGACGCTCTCAGTGGCGCTCAGCAGCAGCCAGGGGCGGTGACGGTGTATCGACGCCGCTCCACCACCACCACCGCGTCTGATCGGCGCATCAGCGGCTGCACAGCAGCGGCGGAATGCGCACCGGAAGTGCACATCGCGCCTCCTCGGTGCGCACCTCCTCCTCCCACCGCAGCACCGTCGAGACGCGGGGCGTGCCGGAGTTCGACCGCGAGTACGCGCGGCAGCTGAGTGTGGCAAAGCGAGGCCGCGACAGCACCGCTCGAACATCCCCGCGCGCGGGGGCGACATCGGAGGCGTCGGCAGAGGCGCAGCTTCACGGCCCGGCGGCGTTGGCCGCATCGCGCATCAAGGACTACGTATCGACACATGTGACCCCTCCACGCCTGCCGAGCGTGAGCACCGCCGGCCGCGGCAGCGAGCACGACAGCCAGAACGGCGACTCCCCAGTGAAGGCAGCGACGCGCGAGCCCCCGCCGGCTGCTGCTGCTGCTGCTGCTGCTGCTGCACCGGCACCGGCTGCGAAGGCGGCGGTGTCCGAGGCGTCCTCCCCCCTCAACTTCACCGCCACCCGCCGCGGCACCGCCTTCGACGACGCGGCGACGCTGGCGGCGGCGGCGGCGTCGCCTTCGGCAGAGGGCGAGGACAACATGTTGCTGTTCGTGCTGAAGACGGTCCTCGTTGTCGCCGTCGCGCTCTTCACCCTGCTCTGCGCGACAGCTCTCATCACATCTCCATCATCCGACTACGACGCCTCCTACTTCTCCATCCGCCGCGCCAACGCCGCCGCGCCGGTGCCGCGTCCGCAGACGGGCGACGAGGCGCTTGCGCGGCGTGGCTGGCCCGACCGCGTGCTGCCTGAGCTGCCGCGGCAGGTCGCCCTGCACGTGCGGCGCGGCCTGTGGCACGCCGTGGACTACACCGGCGTCCCGGCGCTGCTGCGCGCCGCTCGCTCGCTGCCGCCGAAGATCGTGGCGCACGTCTGGGCGCCGGTGCGACTTGTGCTGCCGCGCATGGACCGCCACACGCACCCGGCGGCGCTGTACATGTCCTCCAACGCCACCCGGGGCAGCGAGGGGTGGGGCATCACCGCCCTCCCCACTCTCGCGGCCTCCGTCGCGCGCTCCGTGGTGCGGCTCGTCGGGGAGCCGCTGCTCTTCGCTGGCCGCGCCATGGCCGCGCTGGGCCGATGGCTGGGCGGGTCCCTGGCGCTGCTGTCCACCCCCCTGAAGCCCCTCCACCCCGCCCCACGCAACACGACGCCAGTCGCCGGAACGGCGACCACGGCCAATCGCACCTCCTCGACAACCCGCAACGCCTCCACAGCGCTGCTCCCGCTGTGGCGCTCGCTGCACTCGCTCTGGGCGGCAGTGCGGCCCACCGTCACCGCGCCAGCCAACACCACGGCGCCGCTCCGCCACCCGCCGTCCTCGGCGACGTCGGGAAGCCCATCGACGACAGCCGCCGACGCCGCGGCTGACGGCCGTCGCTCACCGCCTTCCTCCCCACCGCAGCGAGCACCGCCACCGGCCGTGGCAGAGGTGCGGACGACGCACACGTGCCGCCTCGACGGCGCTCTGTGGTCCTCCGTGCTGGCGGCGCATCGGTCGGAGGTGGAGAGGCTGGCGAGGGAGGACGTGTGGGAGGCTCTCGGCGGTGGCGCCGCCGCCACACAGGCGGTGGAGGTGGCGCTGCGTGTGGACAACCTTGTTACAGACATCACTGTCGTGTCACACGCGCCGGCGGAGCTCGCGACACCGACGGCGGCGACGGTGACGCCTCCCGGCGATGCGAGAGACACTGTTGGGACGTTGGAGTCGACGCGGCGCACGCGACAAGCGGCGGCGGACGCGCAACTGCGGCAGTGGCACTTCCCGCGCCTCCACGCCTTCTATCAGCGTGCGGTAGAGGCGGCGGAGGTCCACCAGGCCAGTGACGGGAGCGGCGCGGGGGCGAGCGTCAGCAGCGACACTGCTGCTGCTGCTGCTGCGGCGGCTGCGTGCGCTGCCGAGATGGCCGACTATCAAAAGCACTGTGTCGCGACTCAGCGCGAGCTAGAGCAGAGCTTGCACAGCTGCCTCGACAACGCAAGCGAGTCGCAGCGCGTGTGCGAGGCGGCGCGCACGGCGGCGGAGTCGGTGGCGACGGCGCGGCTGCGCGAGTGTGACAGCGCGCTGACGAGCTGCCGTGCTGACTTGTCGAGTGCCGCTACGCACCTCGCTGATCAAGAGAGGCGCGCGCTGGAGCACCAGAGCGACCACCATGAATGTCAGGTAGCACTCGACGCGGCGCAGCAGCAAGCCGCCCGCGACGCGATCGCGCTCGCAAGTGCCGGCGAGTCGGACGCGGAGGCGCCTGAGAGGCAGTGCAACGCCAGCCTGGCCGCCGCTGCGAGCGAGTGCACACGACGCGTAGGAGCTGCGCGCCGATCCATGGCGCAGGAGCACGCGGAGCAGCTGGCGTCGCAAGAGGCGCAGTGCGGCGACAGACACCGCGCGCTGGAGGCAGAGCTGCTCGCGAAGGCAACGCACGCGGAGCAGCAGGCAGAGGCACGATGCGGCGCGCGGCTGCGTAGCGACCTCGCGAGCGCCAACGAGAGCGCGACAGCCGCCGTGACGCAGCTGCGGCGCGCGCTCTCCGCTGCAGAGAAGAAGGTCGAGGACGGTGCGGTCGCGTGTGCCGGTGCCGCTGAGCGAGCCCGCGTCGCCTTCGCCGCCGAGCGAGCGCAGCTCGACACCGCCTGCACGGCTCAGCTGTCGAGCACCAAACAGCAGTGCGAGGCGACGGAGCGTCGCGCCGCGGAGGAGCGGTGTGCGGCGAGGTTGGCGACGCTGGCGACGGAGCGTGGCAACGCCACCGCTGCGGCAGTGCAGGCGGCCGAGGCCTCGTGCACAGCACGTCTCGCGCGAGAGCTCTCCGCGCTGAACAGCAGCGCGTCCGCGGAGGCGGAGAAGCTGCGTCGCGCGTTGCACAGCGCCGAGGACGCCGCCCAGCTCCGCGCGCGTGCCTTCGAGGAGTCGCAGCAGCGGGCCGCGACGGAGTGCGAGGCTGCGCAGAGCCGCCAGCGCGACGGGTGCGCCGTGCAGCTCGCTGGCGCCGTCAAGGACGCCGCGGCCAGCGTGGAGCGGGCGAGGGCCGAGGAGCGCGCAGCGCAGCAGCGCGCGGCCTCCGAGTCGTGGAAGCTCGAGGAGACGCGGCTGGCGCAGCGGTGCGCTGCGTCGACGGAGGTGGCTGTCACCGAGGCGTCGCGGCAGCTCGCGGGGGACCATGCGCGTGCGGCGGAGGAGGCGGCGCAGGAGGCGGCGGCGCAGGTGCAGCAGCGGGAGGAGGCGTGCCGGGCGGCCGGCGAGGCGGTCCTGAAGCGGCACCAGGCGCAGGTGCGCGACCTCGGGGCGCAGATCTCAACGTGCGCCGCACAACTGCACGCCGCTGCGGACTCCCAGCGAGAGTCGCTGCGGGAGGCGCGGCGGCTCCTCGGTGCGGCGATCCTCGAGAGTGCGGAGGAGGCGTGCTCGCGGGTGCCGCGACAGGGTCGTCACATGTGCGACGCCGTGCGCAGCGCGATCGAGGAGGACCTGCGCAATCTGCCCGCCGATGCGACCGCCGCCGACGTGGTGAGGCTTGTGCTCCGCGGCAACGCGGCACCTGGTGCACTCTCGCTCTCCATACCGGCGGCCGCGCGTCGTGGGGGAGTCGGCACGCTTGTACGCGGCGTGTGTGGGGTGGCGGTGGTCGCCGGCGGTGCCTACGTTCTTCTGCAGCGCGATCGCCGCCGCCGCCGCCGCTTCGAGGACACCGTTGCGGCCCGCGTTGACGAGCTGATGGCGCTCGGTGCGATGAGGAGCGCCGTAGGACGTGGGGGGCGCCGACTCCCCTCCGCCGGCGCCGCTGCTGTGGACTGGGCTGTCGTGGAGGCGTGCGTGGCCAACGGCGCAGATGCGCTCCTCGCGTGGCACTCCGCCTGTGGTGCCGTGTTGCTCGAGCAGGAGACACAGGCACGCGGTGCACCGCCTCTAGGCCGCAGCTCGCCCTCCGCGGCGGACGCGGTCACGGCGCTGTCGGCGACCGTCCCCGGCGACTCGCACCCGCTCGCCCCTGCGCGCTCTGCGTCTCCCGCGAGCGTCGCCTGCCCCCCTCTGCCTCCACCTCCGCCTGGCGAGGACACCAGCCGGCTGTCCCAGCTGCACGCTGGCTTTGTGCAGGGCTACTACGGCATGCTGGAGATGTACTACGTGGACCTGCTCAACGCCGTCGCGAACCGCGAGCTGGCAGAGAGTCAGCTGCAGGAGGTGGAGTCGGTGGCGACGCGGCAGGCGGCGGTGCTGCACCGGCAGTCCGCCGTCGTGGCTCAGCTCAAGCAGACGCTCGCGGAGAAGGAGAGCGCCGCCACGCCAGGCGCGGCCGCGGAGACGCTGGCAAAGGCGGAGAGACGCGCGACGGCGCAGCGGGAGACGATCGCGCTCCTCGAGGGCCAGCTGAGGCTCACCAGAGAGGAGCTCGACGCGGCGCGTGGCGTGGTGCAGACTCCCGAGCCGACGCCTCGCACTGCGGCGGCGGCAGGGGGGCAGGACAGCTCGGCGTCACGCCAGCTGCGCTCCCTGCAGGAGATCGCCGACGGCGGGGCGGAGGGCGACTCCGCGAACACCTCCGACTTCTCCAACGCACGGCGGGGACGCGCGTCGCACCGCGACGCGGTGACACCACCGCCGGTGCGCGGCCATGAGAGCCCCACGCTGCCATCGGCGATCAAGAAGACAACGATGGTGCGCCACCCCGACTCCACCCGCCGCTTCCACAAGCTGCAGTGGCAGGACGACCTCGGCGCGGTGTGACGCTCCTCTGCGGAGGTGCTCTCTCTCTCTCTCTCTGTGTCCCCCCCCCTTCGTCCCTGCCTGCCTCTGAGTCACTCGGTGGCTCGACGTCGCTCGCCGGCACCGCCCGGGTCATCACGGCCGTGGACGAGACGCACACGCGTCGCTTTGCCACGGCAGACTCGGTCGGCATCTTCGACATGCGTCAGCAGCCGCCGGCCGCCGCTGCCGTCATCGTTCCCACGAAAAAAAAAAAAAAAATGGCGAACGACAGCCGTCGAGACGTTGCCAAATGCGGTGCCGGGGTCACTCTCTCTCGCGCACCTCACACTCTGCCCACACGGTCCTCCACGACGACGTGACCGCACGCTAGATCTACCGCGCCATCGTTCACCTCGTGCGCGCTGCCACCGCCGTTGGTGGTGCATGGCGGGTCACCACCGCCGGGACTCTGCAGAGCGTTGGCTTCTCCGCCTCGCCCCCTCCGCTACCGACGGACTCGCCCACCGCGGCGGCGCCGGCCGCAGTCGCAGACGGGACGAAGAGGACGTCTGTCTGCTGGAGAGACGCCGACGCGTGAGAGTTGTCTTTTGTGATCGTCGGTGCGCGCCGCCTCCCATCCCTCCCACCCTCTTCCTCCCTCCGTTGGGTTCAGCGCCGCTGTGCAGCTCTCCCCTCCCCCCGCCTTCTCCTCTTCCTCTTCCCCTCCAGTGCGACGAGCTTCTGTGTTGTGCACCGCCTCTCCATCGCTCCGCACACCCGCACCCCTGTATGCCTATGCGTGTGTGTGTGTGTGTGAGCTTGTGTGTCTGTGTGTGTGTCTGTGTGTATGATGCCCATGTGTTTTGCCTCAGTCAAGGCACACTCGCCACTTCCACATACTGCTCTCCCACCTCGCTGCCGCTGTGCTGTGCGCCGCGCAGTGGAATGCGGAGGACGACGCGGCGGCACACGTCCACGGTGAAATACATGTGTTGATGCGTGTATGTGCTGGTGTGATGTGAGGCGTCGACGTCGTACATGTGAGCCTGCGCCTCACTTGTGGCTCACTCACGTCCTCATGGTCCCACTCTGATTTGGAATCGTCGTCACTGCCACACACACACGAACACACACACTTCTCTCCTCCATCTTGTTCCTCTGCTCTCATGCAGTAGCGGATCGGCACTTCCTCTCTCCCCCTCTGTGCCTGCGTCCACCACCGCTGCTGATCCACACACACATACACACACACACAAGTACCCGTGAAAGGAGAGAGACAGAGAGAGCCCCTGCTTCCCTTCCCTCCCTCCTTGCAGCCATGTCCCTGTTCGTCGTCAACACCCCTGAGCATGAGGGGCAGCTCAAGGAGAACGTCATGGCCGCCCACCGATGCAAGCCGCTGCTCGCCACCGCGTGGGTGAACCCGCCATCGGTGCTCATCACGAGCAACGAGGGTGAGGTGCTCACTCCGGTGCAAGAACCGGCCAGCCCCACCGGGCGGACGCAGCTGCCGACGTCGCTGGCGTGGCACCCGACGGAGCCGCTTCTCGTGATCGGCTGGAGCAACGGCAAGATGACTCTGTGGGCGATGCCGTCGGCGAGCAGCCTCGCCCTGGGCGAGGAGGTGACCGCGGCGGCGACAAGCAGCGCCGTGCAGGCCATCGCGGCTCGGGCGGCCTCTCTCACCGACGCGGAAGGCGCAGTGCGCGAACACGGCGCCGGCGCCGTGCTCGCGGTGGAGTGGTCGACGCATGGGACGTACCTCGCCTCGGCGTCGCAGCAGCGCCACGTCGTGGTGTGGTCGCTGGAGCACACGGCCACTGAGACAAGCGTCCACTTCAAGCTGAAGCCCCTCTGGTCTGTGCAGGCGCGCGAGCCGGTCGTGCGCATCATGCACGTCCCAGGCGACGCACCGCTCGCGGTGAGCGGGGCGAAGGGACGCGCCTCCACCACGACCACCGCGGCCACGGCGGCCGGGGGCGGCGACGACGACATCAGCTTCCTTCTCGCCGATGGTGGCATGACCGTCTCCGCCGTGAACGAGGAGCAGCAGCTGTTCCCGTGTGTGACACAGCAGGAGGCGATCGTGTCGGTGCTCTACGATGCGGGGCGCCAGACCCTCGTCACGCTCAGCTCGAGCTACATGATCGAGGTGTACCGCGTCGGCGAGGATCTCAAGGGGACGTCGACGCTGCGGCGCAAGCTGTCCACGTCCTCGACCGCCGCCGCCGCATCGGTCGCCACCGGCGAGCGCATCGCGATGTCGATGGTCTGGGCCTCACCCGGCGTGGTCGCCTTCGGCGGCGGCGACGACCGCCTGCGCGTCTTCGACCTCGCGAGCGAGTCCATGGACGTGCTGTCGCTGCCGCAGCCCGGCCTGCACGTCTCGTGCATGGCGACGTTTGCCACCAAGGGCATCATGGCAGCCGGCACGGTGGAGGGCGTGCTGGTCGTGTTCCAGCACAGCGACTCGTCCGCCGCGGCGGGCCGCCACGGCGCCGTGGCGAAGGACGGCGGCGCCGGCATCGCGCCGCGGCTGGAGATCGGCGCAGTGGCCGGCGTGGCGAGCCAGTGGGAGGCGCTGGCGGTGCACCAGGTGAGCAAGTACGTCGACCGGGTGATCTTCACGGCGCTCGGCGACGTGGTGCTGTGCCGCGGCGGCTCAGAGCTGCAGGTGCTGCATGAGACGATCCGCAAGCGCGCCTGGGACGGCGTTGCGGCCGCGACGCAGATCTCGGCAGACATGGTTGTGATCGAGAGCGTCACGGGGTGCCAGTGCCTGCTGCACAG
The DNA here is from genome assembly GCA_019188245.1 of Novymonas esmeraldas. Lineage (NCBI taxonomy): Eukaryota > Euglenozoa > Kinetoplastea > Trypanosomatida > Trypanosomatidae > Novymonas > Novymonas esmeraldas. Next base: position 124,431 of record JAECZO010000001.1, on the reverse strand, counting down.
CAAAGGCAACGTGCGCGGGCTCTCCATCGCGTTCCCGAACATCGCCCTGTGGAACGGCTCGCAGATCGACCTCTACACCATCAACGAGGCCACGTCGGAGTTCACGCTGGTGAACTTTGTGCCGACGTCGAGTCCCGCCTTCGCCATCCACCGCGACGGGCTCATCTACGTCAAGGGCAACCGAGTCGTGTTCGAGACGCTGCAGCTCTCCCCCATCGCCCAGATGACGTTCACCGAGGCGGAGGGCGTGCCCGTGATCATGGACATCATGAACGACTACCTGGTGGCGGTGTCGTCGCGCAACTACCTGCGGCTGGCACGCGTCTCGTCGCGCGACCTGCGCCAGGTGGGGCCGGCGCGGCCGCTGACGTTTCCAAGCGCGCCGCCGCCGCCGCCCACCGCCGCCGCCGCCACCGCCGACGATGGCAGCGGTGGCGCCGCCGCGAGGGAGGCACGCGCGCTCGAGGTGACGGTGACGGCGGCCCGCGTGAACGCGCAGGGTCGCCGGGTGGCGCTGATGACGAGCCTCGGCCCGCTCGGCTTCCCCGACACGCGTGTGTGGGTGTACGACTCCGACACGGACAAGATGTCGTCCTTCGACTTTGGGGGCCGCAATGAAATGCCCAACTCCGTCTACTGGAACACGCCGGAGCCGAACACGAGCACCGTCGGCGAGTTCGAGTACCTCTTGCTGGCCTGCGAGACCCACCAGGTGCACATGGAGGACAAGAAGGCGGCGCCGGAGGAGGTGGTGTCGCCGCGCGTCGGCGTCGACCCCGCCGTGAGCGGTGGCAACAACAGCAGCATCGACGGTGGTGCCGGCCAGGAGTCCCTGCCGGAGGCGCTGCCAGATATGGAGAACTTTGCGGAGAAGAAGATCGAGCTGGAGGACGCGCGCCGTGGCTCCGTCGACGCGACCAGCTACGTGAGCCGGCGCGCGCACAACATCGTCACGCTGTTCGCCACCCACGGCGGCCTCGTCGTGCAGAACGTCGCGTCGATGCGGCGCTACCAGATCTGCCTCGTGGGGCTCACGATCCCCGACTTCCTGCTCGCCTCCGTCAAGATCAACGGCAATCCGAGCAACGCCGACGACTACGTGATCGAGCAGAAGCGGCTGCGCGACTTCGAGGGGCTCAAGTCGGACAAGGATGTCGCGGTGCGCGAGGCTCTGATGAAGTTCAGCTACTACTCGACCATCGGCAACATGGACGAGGCGTACCGGTGTGTCAAGAACATCAAGAACCCGGCCGCGTGGCAGGGACTGGCGCGCCTGTGCGTGGCGAGCGGCCGCCTCGACGTGGCGGCGGTGTGCCTCGCGACGATGGAGGACTGCGTCGCCGCGCGGGCGCTGCGGGAGGCGCGGGAGGAGTACCCGAACGACAAGGGCGTGCAGCTCGCGTCGCTGGCGCTGGGGCTCGGCATGACGGAGGAGGCGGAGGAGCTGCTCCGCAAGTCGCGGCGGTACGACTTGATGACGGACGTCTACATGTCGTGCGGCAAGTTCGAGCACGCCCAGCGTCACTCGGAGCGCTTCGACCGAGCCCGCATCCGCCCCGTCGCGTACAAGTACGCCCAGTTCATGGAGAGCCTGCAGAACATGGACGCGGCGATCATGTGGTACTACAACGCCAAGTGCGCCGGCACCGACGTGCCGCGCATCTTCTTCCAGACGAACCGGATGAACGAGCTGCGGCAGCTGATGGTCCCGCCGAGCCATCCACCGTCGCCATCCGCTGGCGCTGGCGCCGGCGCACCCGCGGAGCAGGCTGGTGCTGCTGCGGCCGTGACACCGGTTGCCGCGGCGGCGGCGGCGGCGGCGGCGCAGTCCCCCTTCTCCACCATCTTCCCGCACAACCGCGAGCTGCTGCTGTGGTGGGCGCAGCACAGCGAGCGCCGCCGCAACGTGCAGGAGGCGCTGCGCTTCTACCACGCCGGCGAGGATGTGTACAACGTGGTGCGCCTGCTGTGCTCGCTGACGCCGCCGAAGCTCGCGAATGCCGTGCAGCTGGTGAAGAAGGAGACGGACAAGGCGAAGGCGCGCTTCGAGCAGCAGCAGGCCTTCGCCGCCGCCGCGCCGGGACGCCGTGGCGGCAGCGATGACCAGGGTGAGCCCGACCCGGTCGGCGCCGCCTACTTCGTGGCGCAGCTGTACGAGCGGCAGAGTGATCCGCAGCACGCGCTGCAGTACTACCAGGCAGCCGGCGCGTACCGCAGTGGTGTCCGCGTGGCGTGGAAGATGGAGCAGTACGGCGTCGCCGTGAGCCTCGCGATGAAGAGCGCGGACGAGCGGCTGATGCTCGAGACGGCGATGCAGCTCGAGAGGCAGCAGCAGTACGACAAGGCCGTCCAGCTGTACCGCCGCATCGGTGCCGTGCAGTGCGCCCTCGACGCCTGTGTGCGCGGCGGGTTGTACGACACCCTGCACGAGGTGAGCGCCAGTCTCGCCAGCGGCTCGACCGACCCGGCGGTGTTCCTTGGCATGGCGGACCACTTCCAGAGCGAGGGCGACTACCAGAAGGCGGTGGAGATGCTCGTCTTCGCCAAGCACTTTGACGAGGCGCTGAAGCTGTGCGAGACGCGCAGCGTCACCCTCACGGAGGAGATGGCGGAGTCGATGACGTGCGACGTCGGCAAGCTCCCCCTGGAGGAGCGGCAGGCGGCGCTGCGCAAGGTGGCCCACATCGCGAAGGACCAGGGTAGCTGGTCCCTCGCCTGCAAGAAGTACACGCAGGCCGGCGACCGCGTCAAGGCGATGAAGATGCTGATGCGCGGCGGTGAGACGGAGAAGGTCATCTTCTTCGCGAACCACTCGCGCAACGCCGAGATCTACACGATGGCCGCCAACTTCCTGCAGTCGCAGAACTGGAGCGCCGACGCCAACATCTACAAGAGCATCGTCCTCTTCTACACCAAAGCCAAGGCGCACGCCAACTTGTTTGTCTTCTACGAGTCCTGTTCGCAGCTGCAGATCGACGAGCACCGCAACTACCCCGAGGCGCTGCGTGCGCTGGAGGACTGCATCGCCATGGCGGCAAGCCTCCCCGCGAACAAGGTGAACATCGACGCGGAGAAGGTGGAGCAGCTGAAGCGGCGTGTCGAGGTGCTGCGCGGCTTCGTCAAGGCGCAGAGGACGGTGGACTCGATGGTGGCCGCGGAGCGCGGCTCCCCTGCCGAGAAGACCAAGGCGGACGGCGTCATCGCCACCTGCTCCGACCTCATCAAGCGCAGCCGCCCCGCCAACCCCGACCACTACCTCATCCAAGATGCGCTCCGCATCGGTGACGTGTTTGCGCTGATGGTGCGCTTCTACTTTGACAAGATGGGCGAGTCGAACAACGCGCTGAAGGTGATGGAGAGCATGTCGAAGCACGGCGCCGATCCGCAGCTCTTCATCGAGATGGACTACATGGAGAAGGTCTGCCAGGCGAACGGCAAATCTCTTGCCAACGTGCTGCCCAGTGTCGCGGCGGACGGCACTCCCAGCGCGGGGCAGGTGGCAGGCCGCAAGGTAAGCACGGACACACGCCGCTCCAGCGTCGTGGACGAGCTCGACCGGAACACGTAGCGCAGCCCCCTTCCCTCCCCTCCCCCTCTCCGGCTGTGGTCGAAGGCGGCGGTAACGGTAGGTGGTGGTGGCTGGGAGGAGGGACCTGTGGGGGGAGCTGTGCTGTGCTGTGCGTCCGTGGCCGCGTTTGTCTGCTGTGCTGCTGTCGCTGTCTCTCTCTCTCTCCCTCTCATCGTTGTTCCTCTACTTTGGTATTGTGTTTCATGTGTGTGTGTGTGTGTGTGTGTGTGTGTTTCTTCTTCTCCTTCTTGCTCGCCTATGTGTCATAGAGGAGCAGCACGGCGCTGGCTGCTCGCGGCCCGCTGCTGCTCTCCCGGTCTGCCCATCGTCCGAGCGTACGAGCGGAGATGGGCGTGTGGATTCTGCGTGTGTGTGTGTGTGTGTGTGTCTGTGTGTCTTCGTGTGTGCACTTCCAGCGCTGCTGTGGGGAGACGTAGACGGAGGAGGCAGGGGACACGATGACACGGTGGGCTCTCTCTCTCTGACACCATGCGCACGCGTGAGTGTGTGTGTGTGTAAATGTGTGCTTCTCTCTCTCTCTCGACCTCCCCGTGTCACACGTGACTGCTCGCTTCTCTTACCGCCCACCGCGTTCTTCTTGGCTTTGATGTAGAGCGGCGATTCAGCAACATAAAAACAAACAAACAGACAAACAAACATGGAGCTCAGCCGAGGAGAGCAGGAGGCGTGTGGATTCACCCACGCGATGGGCCGCGCGTACACCACGGAGCGCGTACGTTTTGCATCTTGTTTGTGAATGCACATGAGTGTGTATGTGTGTTGTGTGTGTGCGTGTGTCACGGCGCCAGGCTTGTCAGAGTGCGCACACACACGCATGACCAGCCGTCGTCGTGTGCAACCGTGAGTGTAAGACAGTACGGCGGAACGGAGCACCGGTACGGCCATGCGGCTGTGTGCCTGGAGCAGACCCGCTGATCTGCTGCCGTCTCATCCACTGCGTCACTATGCGTTTTGCCTTCCGCCCGCTACACACACACTCTCTCTCTCCGTCTCCCACATTGACGACTCACGGAACGGCGTCTCGAAGGACTCGCCGCACCTCGTCTCTGCCGGGCTGGACCTCTGCGCCTCCCTCCACCCATCTCCTTCTCTCGGCCTTGGCGTGCGTGCGAGTCGCGCCATGGACGCCGCCGCCCTTCCCGCGTCGGCGCGTGGCGGCGCGCCGCTCGGCGTGTCGTCGCACAGCTCTCCCGAGACGCATCCGGAGGTCAGCCGTGGCGCTGCGCTGCCAGTGCCGGCGCCGCAGCCGCCGAAGCCGACTCCCCCGGTGTCCACGCCGCCCGCCGCTGCGGCGACGATCTCCTCCGCGACATGGGCGGCGGTGTGCCCGGCGCTCGCCGCGCTCGGCAGCGTGGAGGAGTTCGCATCTACTCTGGGCAGCGGCGATGCGCTGCCGCCGCGTCTTGTGGTGCACCCGCAGGGCTTTCGCATCCTGAGCCATGCCAGCGCGTTGGAGCGCAACATGCGGGGCTACTTCCGCCTCCCGCAGCCGCCGAACGCCGCGACCCGCGAGGAGCGCCAGCGCCTGCGCCGCACGCTGCAGCGTATCGAGGAGGAGGAGGCGCAGCGGAAGGCTCGGGTGACGGGCAACCTGGATGGGGTGGTGCTCGACGGCTTCCTGATGCTGAGCGCGTGCGGGGCGGACGAACCCGAGGAGGTGTCCGCCGTCGCGCTGCAGTCGTCGCAGCTGTCCAGCAGTGTTGCTGAGGATCTGCAGTACTTCACGCACCTCACCTCGCTCGACCTGAGTGACAACCGGCTGCGCCTCGGTCATGTGCTGTCTCTTCCCCGTGTGGAAGAGGTGCATCTTGTGTGCAACAGCATCGCCTCCCTCGCCGAGGTGCCGCAGTGTGGCGGCGGTTCTCTGGACACGATCACAACCCTCGACCTCGCCTACAACCGCATCCCGGCTCACCATCTCAGCTACCTTGGCGCCTTCACTGCCCTGCAGCAGCTCGACCTCAGCCACAACGGCCTCCGCACCCTGCCCCGAGACCTCTCGAGTCTCGCACACCTCACGCACATCGCGCTGGAGGCAAACGAGCTTTCGGCGCCAGACGTGTTCCTCGCTCTCGGCACCATGCCCGCGCTCGTCGAGATGAACCTGGCGAAGAACCGCCTCTCGGCTGTCCCGCTTTTGCACACCGGCGCTGATGGCTCGCGTCACCGCCTCTTCCCATCGCTGCAGGTGGTGAGTCTGGCGGCCAACCGCTTCGGCGACGTCGAGGCGCTGCGTCCGCTGGCTGCGCTTCATCAGACGCTGCGACGCGTCGCCGTCGGCGGGAACCCCCTCATGGCGCGTCGTCACCCTCCCCAGGACGTGGAGCTGCAGCGTGTGCTCGACGAGGCTGTGGTGGACGCGTACTACGTGGCGCTGCTCCCACCCCAGGAGGGCGGCGTCGGCCCCGACGAGATGGCGGACACGTGGCACCGACAGACGTGGGTGCGTTACATCCCTCAACGAACGCACGACCCCGACGCGGACGACCCGGACGCGCCGCCGGCGGCGGCGTACTCGTCACGCGTCACCGCCGCCCCCGCGTCACCGCACGGGGCGGACGACGGCGACACGCCGCCGCCGCTGCCGACAGTCGAGGAGTACCTCGAGCGCTACCGCATCCTCGTGCAGACGTCGAGCGCCGCCCCGGCGGTGCTGCCGAAGCAACCGCGGCGGTTCTTTTACTCGTCCGCCTTTCGCACCTCCAGCCACGGCACCATCGATGCGCTGCCGCTCGTGACGCTGCCGCCGTACGGTGAGTTCATGGATGTGTATCGCGTGCTCGGACGGCGCCGTCCCGCCCCGCCTGGTGGGAGCCGCGGCCACGGCACTGGCGTGTCTCGGCGCGCTGCGCGGGCGGCCGCGCACTCGGTGCCACCGCCCGCCTCCGCGCGTCCGTCCACGCTGCCGCACCTCCCCACGCCGCCGCCCGCCGAAGGCCCGACCCCGTCTGGACTGGGGAGCGAGGACGACACGGGGGAGGCGGACACCGCACACGACGGCGACGGCGTCTTCCTCACCGAGCTCGTCAGCGGCGCACCGCAGCGGCCGAACAGAGATGCACCGAAAGACCGGCGAGTGACTGCGGTGCCGCCGCCGCCGCGGACGCTGCCCGCAGAGCATGCGTCACGGCTGCAAGAGCCGGTGGCCGCGTCCCCTGCGCTCACCACGACAGACGCGCTCCCGCCCCCGCGCCTGCCGCGGTCTGTTGTTTCCCCGGCGACCACGAACGTCCACACCGCCATGTCCGAGCTGAGGGCGCTGCTGCGCAAACCGCTGCCGTCGCTGCCCTACGACGTCGCCGGCGGCAAACCGCCAGCGGGGTAGCGAGTCGTGCCGCCGGCGTACGTGACGGTGTCCGTGTGCGTGTGTGTGTGTAATAGACGGTGTGCCACACGAAAGACCCAGCGGTGCAGGTACGGACACCGCGACACGCACCACGTACGCCGTATGATGCAGATGTGCACATGTACAGTATGATCTTCTCGAGTCATTTCCCCCCTCCACTGCTGTTGGCGTGTCCCAGCTCTTCTTGTTCTTGTGTGGCGGCGTCGCTGTTCTTCTTGCCCACTACCCTCCCTCCCTCCCTCCCAGACGCTCCGCAGAGGTTGACCGCCGGCTTGCGGTCACATGTACACACTCGCTGCCGGCGTGGTGCGGTGCGGCCAGGGGATGACGTGAGTGCTCCTCCTCCTCCTCTCTGTCTCTCTTTCTCCTTCTCCTTCTCCTGCTGCGGTGGGTGTGGGATGTGTGTGTGAGAGGGGGGAAGAGGCGCTCCGACCTTCGTGCCTCGCCAAGGGCCCGCTGTCGCTCTGTGGAACACACATGAAAAACAAAAGATGATGAAGAAGAGAATGCGTTGCCTCCCCACGTGCGTCGAGTGAGAGCGGCTGCGGCGCTGGAGGCGGAAGAGAGAGAGAGAGAGCACGCAGTCATCGCAGTGCAGTGCCACCTCATCTCCCCCTCCTTCCCTTCTCTGCGTGTCTGCGTGCAGCGAACAGATGGACGCTCGTCTGTGATTACACACCCTCACGCCATTCCGCCCTCACCCTCCTTCCCCTCCTCCTCCTCTCTATCTCTCTCGCCGTCGTCTCTCCTCCACTGCGCCGCAGTGCCGCTTCACACACGACATACACGCCGGGAAGGGAAACGGAACAAGACACGCATACGACTGCGTCGGTGTCACACACACACACACGCAGCCGCTCCTCCGCTTCATCGGCTCTGCCACGGCGTGTGTGTGTGTGTAGGTGTCGACCGCATATCTGCCGCTTGAACCCGTGCCGCTAGACTGGGGTGCGTGTGTGCACACATATCACACAGTGCACACACACACACACGCGTGTGTACACTTGCACATATTCCCCCCCTTTCACTGCTACATATCCACACACACACACACACACACGCACACACACAGGAGTAGATCTTTGGCCGCGTTCGATGCGGCTCTCCACCCGTGACGCCAACGCTCAGGGACGGCTCAGCAAGTCGCCGTCCGTCCCGCTCTCCCAGGTAGACGTGAGCCTGCTGTGCACATCCGCAGAGGCGTGGCCGCCGCTGTTGCCCAGCTTCAGCAAGGAGACGGTGGAGGCGATGGACCGCTTTGTGCAAGGCTTCATCTGCCGGCGCATCGAGTGCCGCTGCGGCCAACTCGCCGTCGAGGAGTACGAGGACGTGTTCCTGCCGAGGTGGCTGCGGATGGCAGAGCACCGCACAGACGTCATGGAGGACTTCTTCGCGCGATGCGGCAGCCGTCTCGACGAGGAGACCTTCCGTCATGTCTTCGGCGCGTTCGAGCGGATGCAGAGTGCGATGCGCGATGCACGGCAGGAGTGCGGCGCCATGGCGGAGGGGCGCCAACGCGACAAGCGCATCTCATTCGCGCGTCCGGTGGCGCACCGCCTCATCCGCCGCTCGCACGACCGCTTCTCCCTCCGCAGCATCGCCGACATGGACGAGAGCGCGGACCTCAGCCGGCTCTCCTGCTCCCCATGCCCCGCCGCCATCGCGGACTCGTGGCGCAGCTCTGCGCAGCGCTCCAGCTGCTCCCCCGTACCCGGTGGGCCGCTGTCCAGTGCCGGCAGCGGCGCGGACGTCAACTACGGACTGGCGACGGCGCTGCCGGTCGAGGAGAGCCCCGACGGGGACCACTTCACCGGCCGTGCCAGCGGCGTCTACTACGGCGACATCTTCCGCTCGGCGCGCTGCTCCGAGGACGTCGGCGGCGACGGCTGTGGCACCGCAGCGACGAGACCGGTCGCTGCAGCGGAGAGCACGGCGATCCCAGACGGCGGCGCCGACGGTGTGGGTGAGGTGTGCGAGGCTGGTGTGGCAGCGAGGCAGGCGTGTGTGGGTACGCCTGTGCCGCGACGGGCGGCGGCGTGGCGACGACTGTGGCTACGGTGCGTCTACCACTACCTGCTTCCGGCGGCAGCGGTTCTGCTGCTCGCCCTTCGCGTGCGCGACGCAGTCCAGACTCCATCGCAGCGGTAGAGCACACGTCAGATGCGGTGCCACCTCACCCTACTCGCACATGTGTGTGTGTGTGTGTGTGTGTTGGACTGCCCCGTCACTGTTCGACTGCCGGTCGTCGTCGCTCTCTCTCCTTCTCCATCTTTTGCTGTTTGACCTTTGCAGCCCCGGCCGCGGTGTTCTGTTTTTTTTCTCTCTCTCTTTCCACGCTCCTCTAGATGCCTCTCCCACACCTACACGTACGTCTCCCACCGCCCCCACGAACGCACTTGAATCACCCCCCTCTCCTCTCCTTCACCCTTCTCGCCGCATTGGTCGAGCAGAAGGTGGAGGGGAGGGCTGGGCTGAGATGAGCCGGTGTCGTGTCTCTCGCTCTCTGCCTCGCTCCGCCGACATCTGCTGCAGCGTCCGTTCTCCAACCTCGCTCCACGCGTGTGCGTGTGTGTGTGTGAGTGTGTGTTTGCGACTCTCTTTCTCTATCGTTCCCGCTCTGCATCGCATCACACGTTTGTTGTTTGTTTGGGAGTGGGGTGGAGAGAAAGTGAGGGGGAAAGGGACTTCGTCTGCACACTCGTGTGGCGCGTTCCAGTCCTCCCACTCTAGTGTCAGTCTGCTTCTCAGGTGCTCTGCACCTCTCTCCCGCTTACACATAGACACACACATAGACATATTCACATACACGTGCGCATACATACAATCACGTGCACTCGCCCCTTCTCTACATTCCCAGACACAGGAGCACTGAGGTGGATCGCGTGTGGGGCAGGCCGATGAGCACCAAGGTGCCACCCCCCGCTGCGTCGTCCCTGCGGCAGGGCCGAGGGTTCCAGATGATGGTGCACGGTGTGGTGGAGGGCGCGGAGTGTGTCGAGGTCGGCTGCATGTTCGCTCGCACGCAGCTCTTCTTCGGCCCCGACTGGAGCTTCCTCGAGAGCAACGGCGGCTACGGCGAGGACGCCGACGCCGACGCCGACGAGGAAGAGGAGGATCTCGTGGTGCCAACGTACAGCAACAACGCCGAGGTGGTGACGCAGCTGTCGGACTGCGCCAAGGGCCCCATCCCGTACTTCAGCTTCACGGCACCGTTCGAGTTCGCGCTAACAAGCACAAACCCGTTTGGATGGCCACAGCTTGTCATCACGCTTCACACCGTCGAGGGTGCCGGCGGTGGCTCAAGCAAGAACGCGGACGGCAGCGACACGCAACTCCTCGGCAGTGGTGAGTCGATCATCGGCTACGGTCGGTGCTTTGTTCCGATGCAGAGCGGCTACCACACCAAGAAGGTCCCCATGATGCAGCTGGAGAGCTCCACCCCGAAGCAGCAGCTCATTAGCCTCCTCACGCGCGAGAAGCCCGTGCTGCGCGATCTTTCCTTTCTGTGCAGCGGCGACGATCAGGTGATGCTGCGTGCCCGGCCCCTCGACGGGTACGTGCGGCTCAACTTCTCCGTCATGATCAACGGCATGGAGTCGGCGGGGTTCGAGAGATAGAAGGCAAGGCCGCGCCGCAGCTGCGCAGACCACGGCGGTGCGCGGTCTGCTGACGTGACCGCTGCTGCGGCTGGCGTCCACACGTGTGTGTGTGTGTCTGTGAGGGTTCTCTCTCTCTCTCCCTATCCACTTTTCTTTTCGGGTTTGCTTTCTCTTTTCTCTGCCATAGACGCCAGACGAAGGAGCCTCCACCCCACCACTGCTACCCGGGCTTCCGTGCCTTCACCGTGGCGCATCCCCTCATAGACGCCGCTGCTGGGCTGCTTCGCTGCTCCCTCCCGTGTCTTCTCCCCTTCTCCGCTGTTACAGGTGGCGCTGAGTAGCCCACGCGGCACGCGAGCACGTCTGCAAGGCTCTGCCCGGCGCTGCCCTTTAAACAACCAAGAAAGCAAAACCACACGCACGGTAAAACAAACAAACAAACACAAACAGCAGAGGAGGACCAACGCGCACCGAGCTGGAACTGCGCCACTGAGGTGATGCGAAGCTCTCCTGGCCCTCTCTTCCCGGCGTTACCTCCACGCCTACGTCGCTGCGCTTCGTGATACACCGCTCTCTCGCGGCGAAGCACACCCCAGCGGTGCGCTCTGACACCACCACCAACACACACACACACACACTCCTCCTCCTCCTCCTCCTCTCCCCTCGTTGTGTTGTGTCTGCGGTCACATGTACCCCTCCATCTCTTGTTCGCCTGCTCTTCATGTCGCGGTCCGCAGTTGGTGCGAGTGCGTGTACCGAGTTTTTTGCGTCTCTCTGAGCGCGAAAGTCTGTGCGTGTGTGTGTCTCTCTCTCTCTGTGCGTGCACCCGGGTGTGTGCGCGCGCGTGTCTGTGCGTCTGAGTGTCTGAGTGTGTATGTGTGATTGTTCTGCGTGTTGCTCCCTTTGCCTTGTCACCTTTTTGTAGTAGCTCCTTGCCGTACCCTCCGTTTGTCTTCACTTCTTTGGTGTTTCGTCCCCTCTCCTGTTTCCCAGCCACAGCTCAGCCACGTGCTTGTCCCTTCCAACTCGCTCTTCTTATTTGGCTCGTGTTAGGCAACTGTGTTTTGTGTGTCTCTCTCTCTTTCTCTCTGTCTCTGTCTCTCGCACATCACTGTTGCGGTCAGACTCGTTGCCCACGTGTAGCCCCCTTCCCTCTCTCTCCCTCCTCTCTTTCGTCCCGCCATCCCTTTCTTTTATTTATTTGGCGGAGTAGAACAGCGTGCAGGCGTCTTGTGCACCCGCTGTCTCGCTCTCTTCCCACTACCGACTCTATCGCCGAGGTGCCTCACCCACGCACGCACACACACAAACGCACATACCGCGTCTTCCCGCGTAGGCAGCCCATACTCGACGCATACAAACACAAACACACAAAAAAAGAACCCCTCCACCCCTCCCGCGCATGTCTGGTCTCTCTACGATGCGCCGCCGGCTTCTCGGACGGCGGTGCGCGGCGGTGGTTGCCGCGGTTGCCATGTTCGCTGTTGTGCTGAGCCACGCCGCCATCACCTACCTCGGCGTCTTCCCGGTGCACGAGGGGGAGACGGTGTTGGAGCCGCTCAAGGTCGGCGCCTTCAAGACGTCGTGCCCCGGCGGTGTCCTGTCGTACGGCGTCGGCGATGCGCAGGGGAACAGCGCCAGCTTCCCCAACGTCCACGACCCTACCATCAGCTTCACCGCCACCGTCACCGGCATGACCGCTGGCACGCGGATGACTTACGTGGATGTCACCGTGCTCTGCAATGCCACAACTCCGGTCGGTGGAACGCCACGTGTGTACTTCCGCGTCTCGCCAAGCGTGACCACGACCGCCCCTCCCACCTCGTCCACGACAACGACCCCCGCCCCGACACTGCAGTGCAAGAGCGGCGACGCTGCGTCGGTGGCGAACGGCGCCTCGGCGACGTTCCCCGCCACCGCCTACACCGCCGGCTGCGCGTCGCCGACGCTGCAGGTCACCACCGCCACGGGCCCCGCGCCGTCCGCCTCCTCGCTCTTCTCTGTGCAGTCGATCGCCGGGTCGTCGACGCTCGTCTTCAACGCGAACGGCGTCAGCTTGCCGGCGGGGAACTACACGGCCACCGTTCTCGTGAGCTGCGGCAGCGGCACGTGCGTGGTGACGCAGGCGGTCACCGTGGCCGCGCCGACGACGACCACCGCGCCACCGACGCCGTCGTGCCCGGGCGACTACCAGTACTCGCTGATGCTCAACGCCGACGGCAGCTTCACTGAGCAGGCCTCCAGCTTCTCCACACGCGCCACCGCATCCGGCAGCTTCTGCGCGTCCGGCGCCATCACGGCGACCGTGCAGTCGCCGAGCCACGGCAAGGTCCGCCTCGGCTCCGCCGGGACCTTCTACTACACGCCCGACACCCCCGCGGCCGGCGATGCGGTGGACTCGTTCCCCTTTGAGCTGACGTGCGCCGCCGACGGCGCCAAGTGCGGCGGCACCGCGGTGATCTCCATCGTCAGCGCGGACAACGGCACCATCTACTACGCCGTGGAGGGCGCCATCGCCTGCCGCGGCACGTGCGACGCCCGTGCGTGGCGCGCGAGCCCCACCGCGGGCGACGTTTTTGATGTGAATGAGAGCGGCGTCGCCGTGACGAGGCGCCAGGACGGCCGCGACGTGGACGGAGTCGACTTCGACTTCACGAGGTCCGGCGAGTTGCTCATCCACGCCTACACGACCATCGGCAATCTCGCCGCCCGCTTCGTGACCTTCTACCCGATCACGAAGGCCGACGCGCAGGGTCTGTTCGACAAGGCCTCCGTCCCGTACGGCTCGCACGTCTCCTTCGAGCCCTCGTGCCTCGACAAGCAGGCGAACACCGGCAGCGGCGCGGACATCTGGAGCTGGACGGACGCGACGGCCCTCACCGGCCACCTCAACACCCAGACAGGCGCGTACAAGTCGGGCGACAACTACTACCAGAAGTTCGGCGGCAACCACCGTCAGTGCGATGTCTACCGCGCAGACCCGTGCAAGTACGCGCCGCTCATGACGCCGACGCTGAACGATGACAACAACAACGCCATGAACAGTGCTACGCCGTCGGTGCAGTGGAGGCTCTTCATCAACAACTGCGACGCCACGTGGGTGGGCAAGGCGTCGGTGGAGTCGCTGCGCGCGCTGCGCCAGCCGGACGGCTCGCCGACCTTCACGCTGGAGGGCAACGGCGCCTACCTCGTCGGCACCGTCTACTCCCAGTCCGTGAAGCCGGCGAGCTGGACCTCCCCGGCTGCCGGTATCAAGCACTCCGAGACCGCCTACAAGCTGCGCCTCAAGATCCACAACATGATCGCCGTCGATGCTGTCGCCGTCTCGAACGGCGGGGACGCAGTGGCACCCGAAGCGAAGCTCAACATGAGCTCCGACGTGCAGTACTCCACCGGCAGGCGCGCCAGCACGGCGGAGCGTCTGTACCGCTACTCCGTCTTGCTGTACCCGTACTTCGCGGCGAACCGCACAGCCGCCAACGTCACGGCGACGTCGCTGAAGGTTGTCTCCACGACACTGCTGAACTCGACCTGGACGTCGCCGAGCAAGGTCGAGTGCCCCAAGTGCACCGGCACGAAGATCAGCTGCAAGGGAACGGGGAACGGGTTCGAGACGGACTGCGGCGACGAGGCGCTCATGACCTTCGAGGCCATCGACTACAACGCCTCCGACTTCACCGGGGCCGGCTCCACCGGCAGCTCCGCCGGAAAGCCGCCCAGCACGACCGTCAGCGACAAGAACGCGCTGCGTGTGACGTTCGCGGCGCGAGCCAACGGCGCCGGCTCAGACGAGTCAACCGACGCCTTCCCTGTCGGCACCTTCGCCATCTCCGTGAAGGTGTCCAACGGACAGGTCTTCGAGGTCGTCGTGAACCAGACGGACTACATCAGCGAGCTCAACACGCGGTTCCTCGACACGGAGCTGTGCCGCTCGAGCGCGTACTGGCCGGTGCCGGACCCGCTGGGCACGTCTGTGCCCGTGAAGCCGTACAGCGCGGAGTCTCTTGCCTTCCCGAACGGCGTCTCCACCGGCAAGAAGGTGGAAGAGAAGGAGGGGGCGGCGCATGAGACCTACTACGGCGCCCCTGAGCGGCTGGTGGCGGACGGCGTGTGTGCAGCCCCACCCTCGGCGGAGAGGAGCCACATCATTCTGACGGAGATGTCGACGACGGTGACGAACGGCGGTGAGACGGTGCAGCTGTCCATGTGCGCCGTGAACAACGAGCAGACGTACGGTACGACAGACTGGGTGATGCTGTCCTTCCCTCAGATCCACGAGGAGATCAAGTCGATCAACTCGGAGGAGATCCAGGGCATCACCGAGAACTCCGCGCTCGGCAGCAACTCCTATACGGTGGCGCAGCTGCAGTACCTGACGGTCTCGGTGCACGCGTCTGAGGTGGTGCAGAGCCTGTCCACCAAAGCGGCCTCCAACGGCTACGTCAACATCCTCCTGGAGGGCGACAACGCCCCCGCGGCGCAGCGCAGCGAGGAGGACACCTGGATGCACCCCAACAGCAGCTCGCCGTCAGACGCGGCGGACGCCTATCTGCCATGGGGGTCGTACGCCTCGTCGCTCAGCTACCGCCGTATCGAGCACCGCACCACCAACAACAGCGAGACCGAGCCGTTCCACTTCTCTTTCATCCCTGGATCGCTGCTGCACTCCGACAGCAACATCCGCGTCCCGCTGCTCGTCCGTGCGTCTATCAAGTTCATCACATACGCGTTCACGGCCGCCAACGCGACGCACTCGCCGCAGCGTGTGAAGCAGGGCGAGCGTGACGAGTCGCTCCTCTACATCGTGTCCGTCAGCCGGGGTATCTCGGCCGCCCTGCGCTTCGACTCAGACGCGTACCACCCCACCATCACGCAGTCGGGCATCTCTTCGAAGCCGGCCACTGCCATCATCATCATCCTCATCATCGGCGTCGTGTGCGTGCTCGCCGCGTCGGTGTATGTGGAGGTGACGTACCGGCGCATCATCCACAACGCCAAGTACTACCCGAAGCGGCCCGACAGCGCCATTGGTGTTCGCTACGGCCGCGATGGAAAGCCCAAGGAGAACCAGAAGACGGCCAAGGAGGGCAGCCGCACCGAGTCTGGCGTGCCCTCCTCCGCCTCCAAGACGCGCACTGCCAGCGGCACCGCCCCCGGCGACGCCAGCGCGTCCTCGCTCAAGACGAGGTTCGGCGTCGTGCGCGGTGAGCAGAAGCGCGTCCCCGAGTCCAGCGCCGGCTCCAGCAGCGCTGCGAGTGATGCAGGCGGCGGCGCGGCGGCCGCGGACGGCGACTACGCGGTGGAGAACCCACCTGTCGGCGACGAGCAGCCGCGTGTGGTGGACGACGAGGTGGCAGAGCTGTAGCCGGCCTGTGCAGTTGCACCGCAGCGGACGGCGTCTCTCCTGTTCGTACAGTTTTCGTTTGATTTATTTTCTCCGTTTTTTTTTTGTGTTTTCGTATGATTCTTCAGTCTCACTCTCACTCTCTCTCTGTGTCTCTGTCTCTGTCTCTCTCGCTCTCTAACCGCGCACGAGTGCGCGTGTGTGGTGGTGTTGGTCCGAGCAGCGATTGTAAGTAGACCCGTGTGCGTGTGTGCTTGTCAGTATGTGTGTGTGTGTGTGTGTGTGTGTGAGTGAGTGCGCGACGGAGGATAAGAATGCGGCGACGACCTTCCTCTGTACCCACCAAAAAACAACAACAACAAAAAAAACCAAAAGGCATCATGAGAGGGGTGTTTGTCACTGAGGCCAATGTGTGTGTGTGTGCGTGTGCGTGCGTGTGATAGAGTGCGCTGTTTTTCCCTTCTTTGAAAAGAAGTGGTGGCGGTGGTCGTGATGATGTTGGGGAGAGAGTGGGTGGATGGGTGACCTTCTCAGAGGTGTGCCGCCGCCATCCCGCTCTTTCGCTCGTGTTGAGGGTTTGACCAGTCGTGTTCTTCTGTTGTGTAGAGCCACACGGAGACATGTATGTGAGTGTGTGTGTGTGTGTGGAGGCGCAAGAGGATTAGAGAGAGGATGAGGAAGGGACTCGTGTCGCTCTTGTTATCGAACTGGTGCTGTCGTTGTCGTTGTCTTCTGCGGCGCCGTCGGGCGGCTCTCCTCCTCCTCCTCCTCCTCCCTCCCCCCCTCACCTCTCCCCCACCTCCACCGTCTCCGGTTTGTCACCCACGTCGCATCGGTGTCGGTGAGAGAGACCGTGGTAGAGAGTCCGCTGTGTTGCCCTCCTCTCCACTGGGTGCTGGGGTGTGTCTTAGTGTGTGTCTCTCTGTCTGTGTTGTCGGTTTCTCTTCCCTTAAAGCCGTGAATGAAATGAAACCAAAGCTACAAAAAAAAAAAAAATGCACCAACAATCACAACGAGAGCCAGGGATGTGCAAGCCCGCATCGTGCAAACACCTTGACCTCGGGCAGAACGTGAGGGAGGCGTGGTGGGTGGGCGCACGCGGGCGGAGGTGTGCGGGGCGAGTGATCGACTGCGCCGTGCTCGCATCCTCGCGTGCCGCCGGTGCGTCAGCGCACAGAGACGCGGTACGCAGAAGCACCGGCGATGCCGCAGAGTGGTGTGCGCCGTACAAGGCCGCCGCGCTGCTCTGCATTTTTTTTTTTTTCCACCGCGTCCGTTTTTCATAGGATGGCTGCCTGCGTTGAGGTGTCCAAGTCCTCCGACAGTTGCGGCTGCGCCACAACGTTCTACGCACGCCCCCACGAGACGGCCCCTCTTCATGCACATACACACACACTCTCCCTCCTTCTCCACATCCCCACTTCGTCTCCCTACTCGTCGTCGTGTCACCGACATGGATGACGCACTCCGCGCACGACACTCACGCGTGTTTTTTTGTTTTTTTTTTTTCTGCGACAACCACACGCACGCACACACATTGGTACACGACAGTCTCGAACACCGCCTTGAGAGAGAGATAGCGAAACCGTGTATGGGTGTGCGGCAGCAGTGAACGAGTTGGTGCGCTCCTCCTTCCCATCTCTCTCTCTCTTTCTGTTTCTTGTTGACCTCGTCGTGTGCAACTTCCTTTGCTGAGTCTCACACAACACATTCTCCCCCTCATCCTCCTCCTCCTTCTCTCGTACCCATCGCAGCTCAAAACAGCTTCGTCAGGGGAGGGGCAGGGGAGTGGTGAGGTGGTGAGAGGGAGGGGACAGGACAAAGCGAGCGGCTTGTGTTGTCAGCTGTGCCGCTGTCCTCCCCACTGCTCCGCAGACTCGTCGCGCACGTACACGAGACACAGACACAACACACACACACTTCCACATCGTCTCTCCTTCTTCTTCTTCTTCCTTTCGTCTGCATTTCTGAAGCTGCCGTAGTTTTGCTCGTTTTGTTTTTGTGTGGCCGCCACTCTTTTTTTTATTATTCCGCGCATGTACAGTCTCCCTCCCTCTCCTTCCTCTCTCTCTCTCTCACACTCTCACACTCTCACACCGGTTCTGCTCGTCTTTCTTCTGTGCGTGGGCTCGTCACAGTCCCTCATCCCACCTTTCGCTGCTGCTGCTGCTCCTCCTCCTCTCTCTCTCTTTCTCTCTCTCTGCGTGCATCTGCATCTGCATCTGCGTGTGTGTGTGTGTGTGTGTGTGTGTGTACTTGCTGGTGCCGCCGCTCCTCTCTGCATAGAAGTTACGCCTTAACGGGTAACGGGGGAGCAACGCAGCAATAGTAGGCTCGCTGTCGCTGACACCGTCTCTGTCGTCGACGGCGTCTCTCTGCACCCACGGTACTCACGCGTGTGTGTGTGTGTGTGTGTGTGTGTGTGTTTGCGTGAGTGTGTTCGTGTTGCTGCTCCGTGCTTGTCGTGTCTGGATCGGCGAAGCTCGAGCGCGTGCGTGACGGTGCTCTGCCGAGCATCTCTCCGCCCCCGCTCCTCCACCCCCACCTTTTTCCACCTCTCTCTCTTTTTTGTTTCTTCGTCTCGGGTGCCATGGACAAGTACCAGAAGGTGAAGGTGCTGGGGAAGGGCAGCTTCGGTAGCGCAATACTCATCAAGCGCAAGGCGGATGGCCTCCTCTTCGTCGTGAAGGAGGTGGCCATGACGAAGATGAGCAAGAAGGAGCGGGACGAGGCGCGGCACGAGTGCACCGTGCTGCAGCAGCTCCAACACCCCAACATCGTCCGCTACGTGGAGCAGTTCGAGAACCGCAACAACCTCTACATCGTCATGGAGTACTGCGACGGCGGCGACTTGGCCGAGAAGGTGAAGCAGAGCCGCGGCCCGATGAAGGAGCCGAGCATGCTCTACTACTTCTCTCAGATCTGTCTCGCCATGGAGTACCTGCACTCCCGCCACATCCTGCACCGCGACATCAAGACAATGAACGTCTTCCTCATGAAGAACGGCGCCGTGAAGCTCGGCGACTTTGGCA
This sequence comes from Novymonas esmeraldas, assembly GCA_019188245.1. Lineage (NCBI taxonomy): Eukaryota > Euglenozoa > Kinetoplastea > Trypanosomatida > Trypanosomatidae > Novymonas > Novymonas esmeraldas. Next base: position 105,521 of record JAECZO010000001.1, on the reverse strand, counting down.
TTTCCACCGTCCTGCGCACGACGATGGGAATGGCGAACACCGTGTGCGGCACACCCTACTACTTCTCGCCCGAGCTGTGCCGCAACCGACCCTACAACAACAAGAGCGACATCTGGGCTCTCGGCGTGCTCTTGTACGAGTGCGCCACGGGTGGCCGCCACCCCTTCGACGGCACGAGCATGAACCAGCTCATGCAGCGCATCGTGCAGGGCCAGTACGCCCCGCTCTCCAGCCAGTACTCCTCCGACTTCCGCAAGATGGTGGACTGGTGCCTCCAGAAGGACCCGGCGAAGCGGCCGAGCATCAAGCAGACGCTCGGTCTCCCGCTGATGCGGCGCTCCCTCGAGCAGCTGGAGGAGAACCTCATGCTCGCCACCCAGTGCCGCGTGCGCCTCATGGACATCATCGACTTCGAGCCCAGCACCGACCAAGACCAGCAGCGCAAGAGCAACTCCCCGCAGCCGTCCCCACGCGCCGCCGCCGCCGCCGCCGCCAAGGACGGCGTGTCTCCCGGGCAGGCGGCGGCGCTCGCCTTGGCGCACCGCCACCCCTCGCCGACGACTCCGTCGCAGGCGCCGCTGCCGTCTCCAGGGCGCACGGGTGCACCAGCCGCGGTGGGGCCGAAGCCGACAGGCGCCGGCCAGCGCGACCCGCTCGCCAGCCCGCGGCAGGGCAACGACGCACAGCGCTTCTACAGCCCCTACCAGAAGCGGCCTGTCGCCCACCCATTGGTGCCGCTGGGTGGTGGTGGGGCGCGGCCGGCTCCGGCAGACACCCCCGCCCGCGTAGCGCCGCCTCCACTCGCACTGCGGCCCGCGGAGGAGCCGAGGCACGCCCCGTCGCCGCGCAGCAACGTGAACCTCGGCGGCGGCGGCGGCGGTGGCGGCGGCGGTGCTGTTGGCGCTGATCGGAGAAGCCTCGCTGGCGGCGCGTCGCCAACGACCGCAGCGGCCAACGGGCCGTCGCCGGACGCTGGTGACCAGTTCCGCGCCGACATGCGCCGCGTCGACGCCATCATTGCCCGCTACGGCCGCAACACGGATGAGAAGGCGAAGGAGACGATCCACGCCTACATGCGCCGGAAGCAGGAGGCGTACCTCAAGCGGCAGAAGGAGGAGCTCGAGACGCGTGAGCGGCGCAATGAGCTGCGCAAGGACGAGCTGCGCCGCGTGCTCGAGAACCAACGCGCGGCCGTCTCACCGGTGCACAACAACGACCGCCGCAGCAGCCCGCAGCTGCAGTACCCCGCCCAGCCCGCTGGAGCCGCCGACGCTTACTCGCCGCGGCGTGGCAGCCCGCAGACGCGTGCCGCCGACGACGTCCAGCCGCCCCCAACGCGCAGCCCCGTGTCCTCGCCGTCGCAGAACCGGGACGGCGCCTCACCGCGCACCCCCTCGAGCGCCGCCCCCGCCGTCTTCGGCCGCGACCCCCGGCGTGGTGGCGGCGGCGGCGCTGGAGGCGAGGCGGTGAGTCGACCCACCACCCCACAGCGACTACGGTCACCGTCGCAGCCGCGTAGCGCGGCAGCCTACGCAGGGCCACGGGCGCAGACGCCGCCGCGGAGAGTCGTGTACGCGGCGAACTCGCCGCAGCAGGCCCTCTCTCCATCGCACCAGCGCCATGAAGCGCCGGAGTCGCACCGCATCGCCGCACCCGACCCTCTGCCGTCACCCTCGTCGCGGCCCGGTGCACCGCGCGGCGCCGTTGTTGACATCGACTGGCGGTCCCTGGCCGATCCGAAGCAAGACGCCGCCGCTGCCGCACGCGGTCGCCGCGCGCCGCTGTCCGCAGGCCTCGGCGGCGGTGTTGGGGGCCAGCGCATGACCCTGCAGCAGCAGCAGCAGCAACCCCCGCAGCGGAGGCACACAGAGGACGAGTCGCAGCAGGCGGCTCGCGACAGACGTGACCAGCGCGTGCCGGATGACGCCGCCTGCGCCGCCCGCCGCGCCACGGCGCTCTCCCCCATCGGCGGCGACGTCCACGACCACCGGTCTCCTCGCGCGGCCGGGCACGGCGGTGTGACCGCGCCGGAGCTCGCGACGGCTGGCGCGGCCGGCGACCCCCGCCTGCAACGGCCGAGTCGTGCCCCGCAGCGCTACCTGAAGCCGCTCGGCGGCCGCGGCGACGATGGCACATCGCCTGTGGCAAGCCCGACCTCGGGGCAGAGTCCGCGGCGCAGCGCGGCCGCGGCGGAGCATGGCGGCGGCGGCGGTGGCGGGTCGCCAGCCGTGTCTCCGCACGCGCGGTCGCCGCAGTCTGTCAGCGCCGGCCACGCCGGCCCCGCTTCACCAGGCGTGGTAGACCTGGTCGACCTCCCACGCGGCGCAGTCGCGTCCCCCGTGTCGCCTGCCGGTCACGCAGGGCCGGTCGAGGAGGCGCTGCGCATACTGCGGCGCCGGAAGATGCAGGCGGCGCTGGCGGACGGGGCGGACCTCCCGGCTCTCAACATGGCGTCACCGGAGCTGGACCACGGTGCGCGTCGCAACCAGCACCGCAATCACTCGGAGGAGGCCGTCTTGTACGGTGGCATGGTGCGCGAGCAGGCATCCCGCGACGACGAGCGCTTCTTGGCGAAGGCGCAGGCGAGGCGGCCGCAGCACACGGAGGAGACGGCGGTGCCCAACACCCTCGAGGCGCTGCGCAGTCTGCGCGCTCAGCAGGACAGAGCACTCGAGGCGGAGGGCGGTGTCAGGGAGGAGGCGACGCCTGGCGGGCAGCTCGCACTGCTCAAGCAGCGTCACGGCATGCAGCAGCAGCAACAGCAACAGCAGCCGCGGCCGCGGCACGGCTCGGCCTCTTCATTCGCCTCGGTGCCACTGACACCGCCACCGGCTGCGTCGGCGGCGGAGGCGAGAGCGTCCCCGCGGTCGGAAGTACTGTACAGCCGGGATACGAAGGATCACAAGGGCCGCGATGGCGCCGCTGGCGCGCGGCGCTCGGCACCGCACGTAACGGCGCTCTCGCTCGGCGGCGTAGACGGCCGGGCCGCAGCCCCGCCCGCCGCCGTCAGCGCCCCCTCGTCGCCCAAGTCGTTCGCGAAGGGCGCGAAGCCTGGCGCTGGCTCGGGCGACAGCGGCGGTAGCGGCAGCAGCGGGCAGAGCTCCATGGAGGGGTACACGGAGATGCTGCAGCACTTGAAGGATCTTCTGCAGCGGCGGCGGGTCAGCAGGGCGGGCGGCGTCAGCTCCCCCGCGACACCGACGGCCGCCGCGAGTGCCGCTCCGCCGGTGCTGCAGCGTCCGAGTGGTCCGGCGACGTCGTCGCCGACGTCGCAGCAGAGGCGGGTGATGCCGCCACCGCTGAACTCCGCCCCGTTCGGCGGCGCTGACGCCGGTGGTGGCGCTGCTGCTGCTGCACTGCGGTCCCCGCCGCACCTCAATGCGACAAAGCCGCTGCACTCGCACCCCGTCTCGCTGCCCGCCCTCGACATCCGCAACGCCGCTGGCGCTGCGGAGGAGGAGGAGGACGACGACGATGACTTCGAGGACGCCGTGCCGCTCTCGCCGGTGCGCTGTGCGGAGCTGAACGACTCGTACGTCCGCCAGCGGCAGCAGCAGCAGCCGACGGGGTCCCGGCAGGCCGGGGAGAACGTGTACACGAACGATGTGGACCTGACGTCTGCCGCGATGGAGGAGGAGCTGGAGGGCGAGGAGGGGTACACCGGCTACTACAAGCTGCCCTCCCCTCACGAGCTGATGAAGGGCGTCAAGTCCTAATCGCAGCGGCCCGACTGCCTGCTGCCTGCCTGCCTGCCTGCTGGCCTTTGCTATTGATGCATGTGTACTCCTGACACACACGCACATGTATCTCCAATTATCTCTGTATCTGTAGTGTCTCTCTCTCTCTGTGTGTGTGTGTTGGCGTCGATGTAGAACTCCTTCATGCCTCTCTCTCTGGATTCCTTACGTTGGCAGTGGAACTTGTGTTTCTGTCTCTCTCTCTCTCTCTTTCTGTCGCTTTAGGTGCGCCATCTGTTTCAGTCCCTTCTTCTTCTGTCTCAGTTGATGTCTCACGTGGCGGTGTGCTCGTGTGTGAGCGTGTTGGTGTGTGTGCACGGGGTGTGGAGCTGCTCCGCTTGCGCCGTGGCAGGCGTACTTGACTGCATCTGGTGGCGTCATCTGCGCGTTGATTGCTCCTCTTTTTTTTTTTCTCATTGTTCTTTGCCCTTTGCAGCTTGATGTGTCGGGTCATGGTGTTCTATGTGTACAGGTGTGAAGATGTGTGCTGCGTGCGACCTGCGTAGAGACGCTCTCAGCGTACCTCTGCTGTGTCTCGTGCCGTTCTGAGAGACACTCGCGTTCCCCACAATCTTCGACGGTGCGACACGCGGTGGAGGCGGCCCCCCCCCCCCCCCGATTCCATCGTTGGCGTGTACCTCTCTGCCTCCGCCATGCGCCGCCACACACATGTGCGTAGCCATGCACACACACACACACACACACAAGCACAGACACGGACGGAGGCTCCACCCTGTCAGCTGGCCCTTGTGCTCTCTGCTGTGCGGCCGCGACAGAGCAGCAGGCGGGGGCGAGTGAGGGGCGAGAGGAAGCGGAGGAGGAGCACCGCATCATCACTCTTCTCTCTTGAACGTCCCCCTCCCCCTCGCTGCGCAGCCTCGACATCTGTCCTCTCTCTCCCTTCATGTCTCCCTCCCTCCTCCCTCCCTTCGCTTTCCTGTCCTCGTCCTCGACACTGGTCCTCGCGTCAGTCGCGCTCTTCATCGGACCGTGTTCATCAGTACATCTATTCACACGACACGAGCACCGAAGCAGGGCAACGGTCGCCAAGTCCCACTCTTCTCTCTCTCTCTCTCGTTCTTCGCAACATCGCACGTGTCGGATCGCGCACACACGCGGACGATCCATCGACACTTGCGTTCAGACGGGTACCGACGCGGCTCTCACTGCAAGGCGCGCTGCTGCGTGGCTCCTCCTCCTCCTCCCCCTCCGCCATCAGCGTTTCAGTCCAGCGCGCGTGAGACTTCTTCTTCTCTTTATCTTTTCGTGAGATCATTCTCTTCCCCGCGTGCCGCCCCTTCAACCCTCCCCTCGTCCGCTGCGCGCGGCTCCGTAGATGGCGTCGCGGTTCCAGCAGTTCATGGTGAGCGACAGCGATGAGGACAGCTCCGCCAGTGAGGTGCTCGAGCGTCGCGAGCAGCGCAGCACCGGCGCGGGCACGGCCAGCGGAACACCGCCACCACAGGCAACGCCGAACGCGGTGAGCCGCAGCGCAGCATCCTCCAAGCCGCCGTCGGTGGTGGCTGCTGCTGCTGCGGCGACGCCCACCGTTAGCGCGCCGCCCAACCACAGTATCGCGTCCTCGCGGCAGTACCCCCGGGAACGGACCCCGCAAGGCGTGGACGAGGGCGGCCACCCAACTGGCTCGACCGACGTCACGTCCATCTCCTTCCAGGTGGACCCCACCCCGAGCCGTGGCGCGCCGCAGGTGTACTCGGCGCAGCAGAGCATCAACTTCAGCGTAGCGACGCCGTCTGTCCGCAGCGAATCGGTCGGCGCGGGATCGGCGCCGAGACAGGTCAAACCTGCTGCCCTGCAGCGGGAGCAGTCCGAGGGCTCCATCCTGTTCGCGGTGGACGAGCCGTCGCAGCGCACGGGCTCGCAGCGTCCTGGGGCCGCCGGCACAGACGGCGCCACCCCACGGGAGTCGGTTGCGTCCGTGGCCAGCGATGCCACCAGCCGGCGCGGCACCAAAGTCGTGCGGCGTAAGGTGGTGGTGCGGCGCAAGAAGGGCGCCGACCCTAACGACCCGGGGGAGGTGGTGCACGTGGATGAGGAGGTGATACGGCCCGGCCGTGTGGACGGCGCCGCGGCCGCACAGGCGCCGCCGCCGCCGCCGCCTCTGCGCGTCTCACCACGCGCGAGCCACGCAGCGGCGAGCCGCTCTGCGAGCCGCGCGGCAACCCCCGCGGAGGGCCCACGCACCCCGGGAGGCCCGATGGCCGCCGACGTCCCACCGCAGATCCCCTCGACGCGCGGCGACAGTCGCGGGGTGTCGCCACGCTCACCGCGGGCGGCGCTCACCGCCGATGCCGCGCCGGCCTCCGTGCGGTCGCACCGGACAGACGCCAGCGCGCGTCTCCCGCTGAACCCGCCGAGGCCCGCGTCCCGCCGGTCGAACCGCAGCTCCACGCCGCAGTTCGCCACCGTCGAGGCGGAGACGCCGGTCGAGTTCGAGGTGGTGCCGGACACCACCACCGGCACACCGAACTTCCGCACCGACGACACGATCTCCTTCCACCTGGACGGCGGCTCCTCCGCGACGCCGCAGCGCACCGCCGACCGCGGCGGCGTGTTGCTGCGCCGCCACCCGCAGATACCATCGCCGTCCGCCCTCGACGACTGCCCCACCCCCTTCACGGTGGACGAGCAGAGCGGGCAGCTCGTGCCGGTGCACCGTGCCCAGGTGCGGCGGACGACCACGCCGGACGGGCGCACGGCGTGGATGTTGTACGGCCCCCGCCGCGGCGACGCTGCCGCGGCCGGCGTGCAGGAGATCCCGGCGCCGCCGCGGCGTCTGTCGCAGCGCGCGCAGGACATCCTGGCGTCCAAGCGCCGCACGTTAGAGGACGGCGCGAAGAAGCGCCACGCCGAGAGCGGCCGGCACGCCGGCGAACCGGAGCGGCGGAGCGAGGTGGCGGAGAGGCGCCGGCCAGAACCGGAGAAGCGGCTCAGCATCGCGCGGCGCGCGCGCGCGCACTTCGCCTTCCCCGCCGCCGCCTTCTACTCCGACGAGGTGGCGCGGAAGCACCTCGCCGAGGCGGGGGAGATGCGCGACGCACGGTGGACCGAGTACGCGTACGACGGCATGGCCGGGTGCGCCGAGGCCCGCCGCGCCAGCAGCGTCACGGCCAGCCGGTGGGACGCCGAGAAGGTGGTGCGCACGCTGCAGCCGGTGCAGACGGCGCCGACGAACAGCGCCACTGGGGCGTGTGCCGTGTACGACGTCGTGCACGAGGATGCGGCGCTGCGGCAGCTGATAGACAGTGGTGCGGCTCGTGAGGACGGCATTCGGCGCTACTTGAATCTGCAGCCGATGCAGCTCGCGAGTGTAGAGATGCAGCAGATGGTGGACCCCCCGCTCGACTCGCCGCGTCGCGGGTGCGAGACGCCGTCGGAGGCTCAGCGGGCGGCCGATGCGAGTCAGAGGACTGCCGCGGAGCAGCGCGGCCTCGCAACCTTGGGCGGTCTGTGGTGCACGGCGGAGGCGCTGCGCGAGGATGGACGGCCGGCGGCGCGCAAGGATGTGAGTGCGCCACGGCGCGTCTTGCGCATCTGCGGCGGGCAGGCGGTCGCCGTCCCAGTGGGTGCCGGCACAGGCGATACGCTCGACGTGCGCTGCTACGAGCTCCTCCTCTTCCCCCGCGAGTCGCTGAGCCCGTCGGCGGTCAACTACGGCTCGGACGGGCTGACGCTGGGCCAGGTCATCGCACCGCCCGCGTCGTCCTTCCCGCTGACGCCGCGCATCGTGGACGACCCGGTGGCGCTGAAGGAGTACAAGAAGCGCTTGCTGTCGACGAAGAGCCGCCACATCGCGATCGTGAACGGCGAGGACGACCGCGCCACGTTCGCGGCGGCGACGGCGACGGCCGGCGCCGCTGGGCAGTACCTCACCCTCACGATGGTGACCATCAGCGCGCGGCAGAAGTACACGATCGACCTGACGCTTGTTCTGCTGCCCTTCTGCAGTGGCGGCGGCGTGTTCGAGGGCAAGACGGTCGCCGAGGTGCCGCGCTTCTGTGCGGCGACGGTGATGTCGTACCGCCGCCTGCAGGGCCTGTCGCTCTCCTTCTCCACCAAGTCCGCCTTCCTGTCCGCCTACAAGGCCCTCCTGTGGGCCACGGAGTGCGACATCGTGGACGCGCAGCCGGCGGACGGCGAGCTCGGCAACCCGCCGAGCGGCGGCGGCGGCGCCGCCTACTCGAAGCTCCGCGTCTGCGCCACGACGTCGCCGATGGTGCCGTGGGTCGCGTCCTTCGGCGCCGCCGCACCTGGGCAGCCCAAGGAGGAGACCTACCAGGGCAACTGCCTCGACTTCGCCGTGCTGACGCTGGCGGCGCCGCCTGGTGCGGCGGAGAGGGCCGACGTGGACGGGCGCGACCCGCTCACGCTGGAGGACTTCGTCATCGCGGACGGCGAGCGCGCGGCCGACGAGGCGCCTGACGACGGAAACCTGAGCGAGCTGAGCATCGCGCCAGCGCAGCAGCGGCGGCGCAGCTCCATCTTCACGAGCACCCTCGCCGTGCCCAGGGCCGCCGACGCAGACGGCGGTGCCGCGCCGCCCCGCGCTGACACCACCGTCGGCCTCACCGCCTTCGGTGTTGTTCGACGGGCGGTGAGCCAGAAGACGTCCGAGGTGTTCGACGTGCGCGTCATGCCGCGCAACCGCGGCCGCATGGCCCCCACCACCACGAGCAGCACCACCGCGGGCGGCGCCGGTGACGCGCCGGCCGCTGCGGGCGGGCACACCGCGCGTGCGCAGGAGGAGCACCTGCTGCAGCAGGACGCAGAGGCGGCCATCATGCTCGAGTACGTGTCTCGCCTGCCATTCCACTCACGCGTCTACGGCGTGCTGGTGGACGACCAGCGCTACTACATCTTTCAGGAGCCGTGGCTCTCCGCCCTGTCCCTCGAGGAGGCCATGCTCGGCTCCGCCGAACACGACGCGCTCGAGTACAACGAGACGCTGAAGAAGATGACCCGCACCACGACTGTCATGTCGCTCAAGGACTTCGTGCACGGCGTCCTGCGCCCCGGCGACCGAGCCGCGGGGGCGAAGGAGGAGGTGCGGCTTGAGGTCGCCCGCGTGCTGGCGGCGCAGCTGCTGCTGCTCATCGTATCACTGCACGGCAAAGGCATGCTGCTCGGCCCCTGCCCGCCGCAGCGCGTGCTCGTCCGCATCGAGGACCCGGCGAAGGAGGCGGAGGAGGGGGAGGAGAGCGTTGTGGACACGCCGGAGAAGTCCGCGACGGCGGCAGCGGCGGCGCCGCCTGTGACGTCGGGCCAGATCCAGCTGTTTGTGCCGGACATCGGCGTCAACACCCTCGCGTGGGGCTACGAGCGCCAGCAGTGCGGCGTGCTGGAGTACCTGTCTCCCATGTACGTGCTCGAGCAGATGCTCTGCGGCGCCGTGGGCAAGGAGGAGCGGCCGTGGACGATGCGGGACGACTGGTGGACGTACGTGGCGCTCTGCTTCGAGCTCTTCGCCGGCGACGGCAGCGCGCTGGTGGCGCCAGAGGTGGAGGCGGTGGCGCCGACGCCGACGCCGACGCTCACGAAGTTCGTCTCGCCGGTGGACATCCTGGACGTGTGGCAGCGAGTCATCACGGACACGGCGGCCGGCGTGTGCGGCACGGCGGCGGACACGATCGGCCTGCGCACGCGCCGCTACGTGCACCAGCGCGTGCTGCGGTCGGTGAGCCGCTTCCTTGACAGCTGGGTGGCGACCAAGGCGGAGGAGATGCAGTACTTCGGCACCACCGCCCCGCGCCGTGGCCGCCGCGTCGTGCGCGCCGTGCCGCCGGTGTCCGCGGCGCCGAGCAAGGCGGTCGGCGTCTCGCTCGCCGCCATGTACCTCCAGTCCGCCCGCGAGGTGAGCGACACGTCCAGCATCGCCTTCCAGACGGACGGCGACAACGACCGCGACGACGCCGACGGCGACGATGCGCAGAACGTGCTCGCCGACATGCCGTGGATCTTTCAGCTGCGCGACTTCTTCGACACCGTTCTCGACGCCGTCTTCGCGCCGACGCCGTGCAGCGTGCAGGGGCCCTCGCTGCGGCTCGCCTCGCACCCCTTCCTCAGCGGCCTGCGACTGCCCAAGATCTTTGACGGCGCCCACGTCTACTCCACCGCCGTGGCCGACTACGCGGCCAAGAGTCTGAGCAAGAGCAAGGTGCAGGCGGCGCTGCTGGCGTATCGGACGCGTGCCTACCGCGGGCCGATGCGGCAGCGGCCTGACATGCCGCTGATGATCGCCAACTCTGCGTACAACACCTCGGGCAGGGCGAACGCCGGCGCGCCGCTGCTCCTGCTCTCGTCCCCGGCCTTCCGCGAGGAGTACAGCGCACGCGACCGGGACAACTCGGGTCTGTGGCGGGACGGGGAGGTCGATCCCGCCGGCGGTCTGGTCCTCAGTCGCACGAACTCAGCAGCGCCGTCCGCGCCGCAGTCGCCGCGGTCGCAGTCGCCGGCCGTGGGTGGGTGGGGCCAGCAGAAGCTCAAGGCCATGTACAACCCCGCGGAGTGGCAGTCCATCGGTGCGCTCGAGACGGAGGTGCGAGGGGCGCTGCACTCCTACGGCCCTCGTGAGTCACTGAGCAGTCGCCGCGGCTCGGTGGAGACCGGCTACCCCTCCAACCCCGTCACCGTCAACAACCGGCCGGTGCAGCCGTCGCGGCGCGCAGGCGGACTGGTGGAGGCTGACACGGCCTCCGTCACGTCGTCCGGTCGTCGGCGCGACCCTCGCGACTATGAGCACGTCGTCGACTCGACGCGGGCCCACGCAGCGCCAGCAGCAGCAGCAGCTGCAGCTGCAGCTGCGGCGGCTCACCGCCACCGCTCCGCGCACAACAGCGTGAACAGCAGCACTTTGGGCGATGCGACGGAGACGACGTCGAGGCCCGCCTTCGCCCACACGAACACGACCCCCTACGTGCAGCCGCTGGAGCCTGGGGCGCTGTACAACAGCCACCCCGTCACCCGGCGCGACGTCCAGCACGACACCGTGCCGGCCCGTCGGCCGCACCGCTACGCCGACTCTGGCGAGCTCGAGCGTAGCGTGCCGGAGGCGGAGGCAATTCGACCTCACCAGCGCCGCCACTCCGCCGCCACCGCGTCGTCGCCGCACAGCAACGACGGTGCTGGGACCGGCAGCGGCCCCCGCTACGCTCAGCGCGGTGCGCCGTCGTCGGCGCACAGCTCCCACCGGTCGCCGCGGCACGGTCACCGCGCGCCGCACGCCGAGGCGCACGCGGCGCAGCGGTCGTGGCCCAGCGAGTTCCTCGACTCGGCGACAGTGCAGAAGAAGGGTCAGCCGCGCCGGCTGTCCGACCCGCAGCTCCCGGCGATGGACCGCCTCACCATCGATCAGCAGACGCAGCGCTCCACACACAGCATCACGTCGAACAGCCGCGGCGGCGGCGACGGCAGACACGTCTACCACGAGAGCAGCAGCGAGGAGTCCTACATGCTCGTGGCATCCGATGGCGAGGCTGACACGGAGCACGCCGCCGCATCGACCTACCATTCCAGCGGAGTGAACCGCGAGAGTCCCGCCCCACGCAACCCACGCGGCGTGCGCACAGGCGAGGTCGCATCGACCCGCGAGAACTACTTCGAGTTCTAGTCTCCCTCCCTCTCCATCTCTCAGACAGAGAGAGGCACACACACGTACACACGCAAGTGGTCTTCCAGCTTCTCGCACCGCCGACCACGTGTCCCCCCTCCCCCTGTCCGCGCTCTCTCGCTCTCTCTTTTCTTCTTTATCGTGTGGTCTCGCTTTCTCTTCCCCACTCCCTCCCACATCATCACCACCGCCTTCCGGGGTCTGCTGACGTGCGGTCGTCCTGCAGTTGCCCGAGGCGATCCTCATTGTTCATTGTGTGTCCGCCTGCGTCTGTCTGCAGGTGTGACGTTGTTTGTGTGCCTCTGCCCCTCTGCCACCGTGCATGTGTGTGTGTGTGTGTGTGTGTGTGCAGGTGTGGCTACCCAGCTCTACTAGAGAGATGTGCGCTCGGTGCGCGCCATCGTCCTCGTGAAATGTCAGTGTGTGTCGGTGTCTGCCGGTGTGTGTGGGTGGTGTCCGGTGTTCCGCGTCGTGTGGCGAAGTAGAGAAAACTGGTGTGGTGGTGGTGATGACGCGGTTAGCTCCTCTCCCTCTCTCCCTCTCCATCCTTAACGACAGCTGCGCGGTTGCTCGCGCCGTCGCACACGTGACGTGTCGGTGGTCGACGGTGCGGTGGTGACGCCATGAGAGGAGGTGGTGAACAAGGACCGCGTTGTGCGAGGTGGCGGTGCGAACACGGCGCTCTCCGGTGCGGAAGACGCGGTCACTGAGCATCAGCGCGGCGCTCCCGACACACACACACACACACACACACACGCTCGCGCTTCCGTGCCCCTTGCGTCCAACACCCCTTTCTTCTTCTTTTCTCTCTCTGTCATGTCACATTGGTCACACAACGCGACCGCGCAGAGGCGCGCCACACAGCCACGCTGCGCTCTCTGGACGTCCCGCCCTCTCCAAGCAGAACGAGAGGGTTCTTCATCACCCTCTATCATAGAAGTACATCCATACACACCGCTGGAGAGAGCAGTCGTCCCACACACACTCTCTCTCCTCTCTCCTCCCTCCCCGCTTCACAGCCGACACGCGCTCTCCCCGCTGGGATCGACGGGAGAGGCGGCCGCCGCGCACCGACACACACACACTCTCTCTGTGTCCTCCCGCCGTGAGACAGGGATGGACGTTGACCTTCGTGAGCGCGGCATCGTGCGCCTCTGCTTTGACGCCGACGAGACAAGCGAGGAGGAGGCGACGGTCGCCAGCGCGGTGGCAATTCTTCTTGCAGATCACAACCGCATCGACTGCGTGCGCGGTCTCGGCGCCGTCTTTGTGAATCTCGTAGAGCTGCGGCTCTCCCACAACCAGCTCGGACGTCTCAGCACCCCGTACTACAAGGTGCGGCCGGCGTGTGTGCGCGGTGCCCGCGTCGCGTCGTGGATCCGCTGCCTCCCCGCGACGCTGCAGGTGCTCGACGTGTCCTACAACAGTCTGCGCAGCTTTCTGGAGTGCGACGGCGCGAGCACCCCGTCGTCGCCGGACCGGCGTGGCGCCGCCTCCGTAGATGAGGAGGGCGAGTCCGGTGACGCTGGCGCCGCCCCGCCCTCGCCGGCTGGTGCGCTGCACCACTGCTGCCCCCTCGGGCTGCCACTCTTCTTCTCCGCCTCTCTGTTCCCGCAGCTACGCGAGCTGAACCTGTCGCACAACGCCTTGGACTTGAGCCTGCGCGAGAGTGACGAGATGCAGGACGCGTTCGCCGCGCACCAGGCGACGGCAGCAGCGTCGTACACGCTCGCCACGACGCTGGCCCTGGTCGACGTGTCCTACAACCCCGGGTTGGCTGCGCTGAACGGACTCTTCCTGTCCACCCCGCCTCCCACCGAGGCGCCGGTGGCGGTGGTGGCGGCGCGGTCGTGCACTCTGACGATGGTTGGGACCGGGATCGCGGACCTGCAGGGCCTCTCCTCCATCGATGCGCACGGCGCCGGTGTGCAGTGGGACCTGGAGCTGCACCCGTGTCCTGTGTCCCGCATGGTGCTCTCCTCCGCACCGCCGGCGCTGCTACACGTCATGCACGCGATCGTCGACGCGTGCGTGGACGGCGAGGGCGGTGTGCTGGCCGCCGCGCTGACGGAGGGGAGCGAGACTGCGACGTCAGCCATGTCGCGGTTCACAACGGTGGACCAGGTGGCGGAGCTGGAGCAGATCGCCGCCGCCGCCGTGGCGCGCGAGGAACCCGACATGCGCGCCGCCCTACGAGATGGCGCGAGCTGGGTGTCCACCTTGGCGTACGCGTGCCTCCTCCGCCAAGTCGTTCCATCTCTCCGCACGCTGGACGGAGGGCTGTCGGCGGAGCGGTGCGAGCGGCTCTTGCTGACGTCCCTGTGCGAACTGCTGCGGGGTGGCGAGCGGCTGGGCCGCTCCGGCTCCTCCCGCCTGGCGCCGATGGCCGCTGTCCCGCCGCTGCACCCCGGTCCATCACCACCCTCGGCGGCGCCAGTGCTGCGTGGCCTCGGTAGCGCCGCACACTGCGTCGCGCCGGAGCTGCGATCGCGCGTGGTGGTCGGTGCAGAACTGCCGAGGCCGGTCGGCGTCGGTGCGGACGACGACCACAACAGCAACGGCGACGGCGCCACCGTGCGACCACGGCAGTTCCAGGCAGCGCTGGCTGCCCTGCGCCCCAGCCGGTCCAGCTCCGCTGCGGCACCGGCGACCGCGACCTGCTCCTCGTCGTGCGGGTCGGCGGCGAGCACCTCGTCGCTCGCCGCCGACGACGCCGCCGCGGTGGCGGGGGAGGAGTGGTTCACGCCTGCAGGCCTGTCGAGTAAGGACGCGGCGCTGTACGAGTCGCTCTGTCGAGAGGCGAAGGAGCTGCAGGAGGCGGTGTTGGCGGGCAACGAGCGCGTCCGCGACGTCCGCGCGCACGCCGCGGCGCTCCATCGGCAGCTCACACAGGACCGCACGCTGGTGGCCGACCAGCTGAGGGAGATTGGCCGACTGCGCGTGGAGCGTGAGCAGCTCACGACGGACATGGCGCAGGCGAGGCGGCGGCTCGAGAAGCGACACAAGGACGTGACGTACGGCGTCGCGGCGCTGCAGGCTCGGGAGGTGGCGGCGCGTGAGAGGGCCGCGATGGAGCGTATCGCGGCGCGCGAGAAGGAGGTTGCACGTCGTGAGCGGCAGCTGCGACGGCGCGCCGCGCAGTCCGGCGCACTGGCTGTGGAGTTCCACAGCAGCGGCCCGTCTGGGCAGCGGAAGAAGCTGCGCAGCGAGGTGCTGCGTGAGGCCGCTGTGCGCAAGCGGCAGGCGGAGCAGGAGAACAAGGACCCACTGGCCTACTCCCCAGCACCCTTCAAGAAGGAGATGCGGCGGCGCAGCAGGAGCGGCAGCCCGCGCACTTCACCCAGCGAGCCGCCGCCACCCCGCACTGCCGTGGAGGAGGAGCAGGCGTACCTGGAGCTGTACGACCACATCGGCGCTCCCGGGCTCCGCGACGTGGCGGACGAGTACGTGGCGCACCTCCCCACCGCGCAACAGGAACAGCTCCGCGAAGCCTCTTCGCGTCTCGCGTCCCCCCGAAGTCGTGTTGCGTCATCTCTGCAGCGACGCGGGTCGTCGCCGGGCGGCAGCGGCAGCGGCAGCGGCAGCGGCAGCGGCGGCGATCGCCACGCCGACTACGCCGCGGTCAGCGCCAGCCCGACGAGCGTCACGCCGCCGTCACCGGTGGCGCCTCGCGATCTGAGCACGCTGTCCCTCTCCGAGCTTCTGGACGCGGCGGCGGCCATCCGCCAGAAGCAGCTCGCCCTTCAGCAGCTGCAGCAGCAGTGGCAGCATCCGCTGCTACCACCACCGCCGCTGGTGTCGTCACCCGGTGGAGCGGAGGCGACGACGCACACGGCGATAGACACGGCGGCGCAGACGCCTCGGCTCGACGCTGTTGTCAGCAGGCGCGCAGGACGGACGCGCTCGCCCTTCTCGTCGCCCTCGCACGGCGATGAATCGGCGCCAAGCACCGCACAGGAGCTCTTCGATCGCATGCTCGAGCAGCGAGCTGCATCAGCGGAGCAGGACACGGCCGTCCCCGCCACGGAGACGGCGGCGTCGCGTGGTCGTGCGGCGGGTGCCGGGGCCGTTGTCTCCGCCGCTCACGTCGGTGAGGACGCACACGTCAGCGACGCCGGCGCGCTGCGGCGTCCGCGGACGGACCGGGCGCTCTTCGTGTGAGGAGCACGCGTCACACGAAGTGGCGATGGGCACGTGTGTCGGTGGCGATGTCCTCAAAGAGGGTTGTACCGCGCCCCCCTCTGAGGTTGGTGGAATCGGAGGGGCGAGGAGAAGGAGGAGGTGGAGGTGGGCAGAGCGGAGGAGAACGACGCTCCATCGCGGCCTTGGATGCCGGTCGTGTCCGTCCATCCTTCTCCTCCTCTGGCGCACACACACACACACACATATACATACACCCATAGAAGGCTGTACGTTCAAGCACGATCACCTGTACATGTCTCAGCTAGTGTGGTGGGACTGACGAAGCATGCGCCGACAGACCGACCGACCGACCGACCGACGGGTGGTGGTGGTGGTTACAGTGGTGGTACTCTGCCCCTCGATCACGTTGCGCACACCTTATCTCACTCTCTCTCTCGCTCTCCTCCATTTGTTGTCTCCTCTTCCTCTCCCCTCTGTGCATCATCCGTTGCCACGTGCACACACACACACACACTCACACTCACACATTCGCATGTGTACATGTGTGCATGTGCGAACCCGGGATCGTTTTATTATTTAATATTGTTGGGGGGCATTCTCAGAGTCCGCCGTGTCCTTCTCTCCTTCAAGACCACCACCACCTCCGCTTCCGTCTCCTCCTCTCGCGTCTGTGTCGTAGTTGTTGTGTGCCGCACCACCGTGTACCTTGTGGTTTTCCTCTCCTCTGAACACCAGCTCATCCGCTCGCCATCATCATCATGTACAACAACGACCACAAGGCAACAGTGAAGAATGCCGACATGCCTGAGGACATGCAGGCGGACGCCATCGAGGTGACGCTGCAGGCGATGGAGAAGTTCAACATTGAGAAGGACATCGCCGCCTACATCAAGAAGGAGTTCGACAAGAAGTACCAGCCGACGTGGCACTGCATCGTTGGCCGCAACTTCGGCAGCTTCGTGACGCACGACACGCACTGCTTCCTCTACTTCTACCTCGGCCAGGTGGCCGTGCTGATCTTCAAGTGCGGATAGCGACCAACACCGCCACTGTAGAACAACAGGTCCCCTCTCCTCCCCCCCTTCCTCCATCCCCGCCGCCCACCGA
The DNA here is from genome assembly GCA_019188245.1 of Novymonas esmeraldas. Taxonomy (NCBI): domain Eukaryota; phylum Euglenozoa; class Kinetoplastea; order Trypanosomatida; family Trypanosomatidae; genus Novymonas; species Novymonas esmeraldas. Next base: position 88,907 of record JAECZO010000001.1, on the reverse strand, counting down.
CGGACCTCCGCCACTGTCACCACGGTGAGACGGTGGCGCCGCAGCGGCGGGTGAGTGGGGAGCGGGGGCGCGGCATGGCTTAGCAGGTGCACACGCCTGCGCGTGCCCCACCCCCTCCCCTCCCCTTCCTTTTCATAGAGGCCGAGGCCGTCGAGGATGCACAGAGGACGCGGGCAGGAGAGGGGACCACTCATGTATGTATCCTTCTTTTCTCTTCTTGTTTCTACCTCCCCGTGTGTGTGAGTGTGTATGTGTGCGTGTGTGTGGGTGCATGTGTGAGTGTGTGTGCTTGTATGTGAGAGAGAGAGAGTGGATATCAGAAAGTGCCAGCGTTTGTTGCATGCGTGTACGTGTACGTGCATCTATGTGTTCCTGCCTGAGCGTGTATGTGTATGTGTTTGCGTGTGAGTGTGTGTGTGTGTGCCCTTCCGTCGCCTCTGTTGTGTCTGTTGCATGTAGGTACGACGCAATGTGCCCCCGCAACGAGTCCCCGACAGTGAGTGGTGGTGATGCGAAGAGTCTGCAGCAACGAGCGACATCGCAGAGAGAGGGAGAGGGAGAGAGGGGATCAATGACGGGGCCCATCAAGGAGAGAGACGCCTCGGGCGATCAGTGGTGGTGGCCGTGGTGGTGAGGAGGAGGAGTCGCCTCTCCGTCACGACGCGCCACCTTCTCTTTCCTCCCAGCCTGGCAACTCCGTTGATGGGCAGCAGCCCATTGCTCCGCGTTGGTGTTCCTTCTCAGTTTCTCTCTTTCTCCACACACACACACACACGCACATGTCTGAACACACGTAGACACACAGACACACAGACACACAGAGATGGGGGTGCAGATGCACATGGTGTGGCCACTTTTCTTTTTCTGCGCCACCGTCACTATGCAGCATGTTGGCTAGAATGAACAGACACACACACACAGAGAGAGACTGACACGGAGAGCACCAGAGGAGCGAGGGAAGCCACCGCGCCACGTGCGAGTGGAACTGGTGCTGCTGCTGTGTGCGCTGGCAGGAAGGAACAGGTCCGTCCAGCCGCCCCCCCCCCCGTCCATGCGGTCGACAGGCGTTGACCTGCTCCTGCGCTCGAGCACCTGCTGCTTGTCTGACCACCGCCGTCTGCAGATGCGACTGCCCCTTCGCTGTGCGTGTCGGGCCAAGAGCGCGCCGCTGCTGTAAAGGTGGGACGTGGCGTCGTGAGCGCTGCCTTCCTCAGCATCTCTCTCTCTCTCCAGAGGCTGCGCGACACACTCCTCCAGCTCACTTGTCCGTCTCTTCACTCTCTCTCCTCTCCTCTTCTTCTTGTTGTTCGCGCTCTCTGTAAGGTGGTGCACTCCCCATCACAGCCGCCGCCGCCGCCACACACACACACAGATACACACACACACACATACACAGGAGAGAGAGAGAGAATACGTGGAGCCGCGACCGTGCGGTCTCTCTGTCTCATCGTCCGCTCGCTCGCCTGTCTGCCTGCCCGCCCACCCCGCTCTATTCACCACCCCTTCTCCTTGCGCGGCGCCTGCTGACGCGTCCACTCTGGCGCACACACACACACACACACACACAAGCACAGAGGCAGACATACACGCAGAGGGGGGAGGACCAGCGACCTCCCTCCCTCTCCCTCTCTCTCGTGCCTCGGTGCTCCCTCACCATGTCAACATTCTCGTGTCAGTGTCAGAGCTGCCGCGGCAGCCTCGTCGCGACCGAGAAGGAGTTCTACTTCGCCTCTCCAGCTTTCAGGGTGGACCTGGACTGGGGCAATGTGAAGCGCATCTGCCTGGAGACACAGCAGGTGAAGGGAGTGCCCACAAGTGTCCTGGTGGTGGTGTTGCAGCGTCACGAGTCGGTGCGGCTGCTGTCGAGCAGCCCATCGGCGCACAAGAAGCGCGGCTCCTCCGCACGCAAGTACTTCTTTTACGGCTTCCAGGACCTCCTCGGGGCGGAGGAGCAGCTGAAGCACCACCTGGAGCAGTTCCGCGCGGCGGAGCGGATGCGCCGGGAGGAGGCGCGTGAGGACTTGGAGAAGGGCTCCTCGGCCACAACGCGGCAGAAGGCGGACAAGGCGGCGGAGAAGGACGACGTGTCCTCGTCTCCGTCCGAGACGCTGAAGGAGGAGAGCCTCAACAACTCGCGCATCGTCACCGCTGCCGCCGCTGCTGCCGCCGCCGCCTCCTCTGCCGCCCCTCGCAAGTCCGAGTCTGACGCACGCCGTGCGGCACTCGGGCTGTCCTTTGCCGGACGCCGCGCGCCTCCCTCCAACTCGTCGCGGCCCAAGCTCGCTGGCCGACTTGTCCCGCTGGCCCCTCTCACTCCGCCAGCGGCGAAGGCGACGACGGCGACGCGAGTGGCGCTTCGCCTCTACCGGTACCTCGCAGTTCTCCTCGTCGTTGCCATGCTCGTCCTGCTCGCACTGCCGCACACGCGCGTCCGTGACGAGCCGCCGCAGCACCCCTTCGCGACGGCTGAGAAGCTGCTGCGCGACATACACGCGCTCTCCGACGTGAACAGGAGGCTGGAGTCGTACGACAGCCAGGAGAGCCTGTGGAGGTACAACACGGGCCGGAAGGACCAGGCAGAGGGTGGCCACGTCCTCACACGCCAGCTCGAGAAGGCGGCGGTCGAGCTGATGCAGCGCTACGTGGCGCTTCAGGCGAAGCTGACGACACTGCGCGGCCACCGCGCCGAGCGCGTCGCACGCGAGGAGCAGAGCGGCACACCCGCGCCACCGCCGCCGCCAAGTATGTCCTCCGAGTTCGGAGCTCCCAAGAAGACGACAGATGGGGTGCGCCTCGTGTCGCAGCGGGCGCAGGGGAACGAGACGCGCGGCGCTGGCGACTGCAGCGGCGGTGGCGCTGCCTGCACGACGGCGTCGCGGCGGACGGCGCGGACGGGGAGGACGATGACGCTCTCGCGACTCGCGGCGGACGTGCAGCGCTGGGCTCGGCTGGCGCAGTCGGTGTGGCGGTTTGCGGGGCGGCTGCGCTCCGCGACGCCAGGGGATTCGGCCGCCCACAACAGCGCGGCGGCGGCGGCGGCGGCGGCGGCAGATGAGTCGCATCGCGGACAGCGCCACGGCGACGGGTGGGTGGTGTACACGGAGGAGATGAGCGAGCACTTCCGGCTGGCGGAGTGGGTGCCCGCCGCGGAGGACGAGGACCGCCGCAGCTGCCGGCGTGTGGCGGAGGAGCTGCTCGAGACGGTGGAGCTGACGGAGCGGGTCTTCGCCGCCTTCAGCACCGTGTTGCTCGCGGACCGATACCGCCTTCTGGAGTCCGGGGAGGAGCGCATGTCGCACTGGATGCAGCCGCCCCAGGCGCTGCGCACCGTCACCGGCGGCCGCAGGTCCAAGGCGGCAGCGGCCTTCTCGGGTGCCGAGGTGGCGCGGGTGGCGATGCTGCGCCGCTTCGTCAGCAGTCTCCTGCACAGCGAGCCGCTGGAGGCGAACCAGGCGCGTCGTCGCGGCACAGCGCTGCAGGTGGCCGATGCGATGCTGGCGCGCCGGCGCGGCGAGGTGCAGCTCCTGCGCGCACGCAACCGCGGCGAGCGCGAGAACGTGACGGAGTTGTGGCGGGTGTTAGATGAGGACGTGGTGCGTCCAGCAGCGACGCCGTTGCGCGCCAACCCCGATGTCGACGCAGCGGCCGAGCGCCTGCGCAACTCCGTCGCGGAGCTGCGCTTCTGGCACGCGCACGAGGCGGCGTGGCGCGAGCACGTCCTCTCCTTCTTCACCCCGGAGGAGCAGGCGGAGGTGCGGGCTCGCCTCGGCACTGACGACGACGACGTCAGCACGGGCCTCACGGACCCGAGCGCCGAGCCCACCGAGCTGCACTGGGTGAACGTGCCTCTCTTCCGCGGTCTGCTCTGCTTCGAGCCGGTGCCGTATTTGCAAGGTGGTGCCGGTGCGGCGACCGCGGCGCCGAGCGAGGCCGGAGACGACGCTGACGAGCAAGGAGATGCGGGCGATGACTCGGCGCTCGAGGATGTGGCGGACGAGCCGGAGGAGGGGGAGGCGGATGACAGCGACAGCGCGGTCACCAACGGGAGCTCCGCCGAGGCGGCGGCGCCTGCTGTGGCCGCCACCGACGATGGCACAGCGGCCCTTCCGCCCACCAACACGTCTCCTGTCCTGCCGACGTCTTCGCCCCGCACCAGCGCCTCGGCCGCAGCAGAGACCACACCGTCGAGCCGCACCGCCACCGCATCCACGCCGCACGCGCCTGCGACACCGCCGGCGCAGTCGACGCACCGCTCGACGGACGTTGATCTTTGGAAGGCGGTGAAGCTGCGCTGGATGGCCGACCTAGACGTGTTCCGGCTCGCCTTTGACACGACGTTGGCTCGCCGCAGCGCCAAGGCGGTGCGCTCGTTGCGCATGGACGAGGAGGACCACAGTGTCGTGGCCGACGCCGCCGAGGTCCGTCGACGCCTCTTCCGCCTCCTCTCCGTCGTGGACGACAACTACGTGCGCTACTTGACGCCGACGGCGCTGCAGCGCTTCGGCGCGCGTCTCCGTGCGCTGCTCCCGCCCTACTTCAGGTCCCACAGCGGGAGGGAGGTGTATGTCACGGCCCTCCGCAACTGGGGTACGCAGGACCCGGCGGTGCAGCTCGCCGCTGCGCAGGTGACCGGCTTTGCGCCTGGCACGACGAGCGATGTCTCGCGCTCTCTTCTCTACCTCATTCTACAACCGCCTCCGCTGCTCCAGACCAGCGTCGTCTCTGCCCGCCAAACGACCGCGGCGGTGGTGGTGCTGGTGCTGTTTGTTGGGGTGCTCACCGCACTCTACATGATGCACTAGTGAAGAGCGATGAGGCGGGGCGTGGAAGAGGGCCTGCTTGGTCGCTGTGCTGCTCTATCCGTGCGGCTGCGGGTGTCGTGTCGACGCTGACTTCTTTTGCTTTTGCCGTGTTGCCGGCCCACTGCGCCGCTCCCTCCTCCCTCCCCCCCTCTTCTTCGCTTTTTCTACACACAGCACACTCTGATGTCCCCTCCAGCTCCCCACAAGACACACACACACACACACACGTACATGTCTCTCTCTCTCCTCTCCGCTCTCCATGTGTGAACCGCCTCTCGGTGACACCGCTTCCGTCGACTCCTTCCCTCGCCTCCCTCTCTCTTCGCATCTCTGGTGCTGCATGGTGGATCGGGAACGGAGTTGCTGGGCACTCCTGCTCTACTCCTCTCCAGAAGTGCGCGCATACACATACACACACACACAGACACTCCCTCACACTCAGACGTACACAGGCACGCATACGCGTACCTTTGCCTGGACTAGCACGCATCGCCACACACCCTGGCGCCACCGTGTGTGTGACTCGGTGTCCTGGTCGTGTGGTGTCCTCATAGAGCAGAGGAGGAGGAGGAGGCGCCGTGTGTCAGAATCCTGTTCGCGCGGCAGCGACGTGCACCGCACCTGTGTCCAGTGTGCGTTGCGCTGTCGTCGCATCCACCGTATCGCAAACACACACACACACACACACACATACAGACACACATCAGCTCTCTTGCTGCGCTGCGCCATGTCCGTTCCGCTGGAGAACTGGGGCCAGCTGAAGCTCTCGGCGGCGACGCCGGCGGTGAAGGCCGAGGACAGCGCCAACGGCAAGAAGGACGAGGGCGTGCTGGAGCTGCTCGCACTTCCCAAGGGACGGGCGAAGGACAACGCCACGCACGTGCCGCAGCCTATTCTGCGTATTCCCGTCTCTGCCATCGCGAGTGCGTCGGGCACGACGAAGAATGACGTGAGCCTCACCATGCGGCCCACGGCAACAGCGGCCGGCGCGGGCGACTTGGAGCTCACGTCCATCCGCTTCGCCGTGCCCAACGTCTGCGTCGGCTACGACCAGACGGAGGAGGCTGGCAAGGTGATCCTGCAGGAGATACAGGGCAGCATGATGCAGTATCAGGAGCAGTTCCTGCAGCGCCACGGCAGCGGCGGACAGGGCGGCAAGCTGCTCGCCCTCGCCGCGATGGGCAGCGGGCAGGCGAAGCACGCGGATGAGAAGGTGGTCGCCACCTTCGACGACGTGCTGCTCTCGTACCCGGCGGGCAAGTTCAAGATCGTGCTGTCCAACTACAACGTGGTGCTGGAGGACAAGAAGAAGGGCACGTCGGGCGGCGTGCTGAGCTTTCCGCTCTCCGACATCCACAACCTCTTCCTGTGCGACGTCCCCGTGTACTTCTCCGCCGCCGAGGAGGTCGACGCGGGCGGCGTGCCGCAGTACGTGGTGCTCATCTTGAAGAACCCCCTCAAGATCCGCACCACGGCGTACAACCACGTCGTCATCTCCTGCCCTGCCGGCCTGGCCCTGGACGACGAGCACCCGTGGCGCTGCGAGCTCAAGACGCAGGACGAGATCGACAAGACGCTCCACCTGCCACCGGCGAGGGACGGCGAGGAGCCGCCGCTGGTCCCCACGATGAGCGGCCGCGTGAGCGACATCCTCACACGGACCTTCAAGGCCGTGGCGAAGGTGCCCGCGTACGGCGGCATCAACAAGGAGTACAAGTCCGTCCTCACCGGGCGGTCGCAGTCCTCGATGCGGTGCCTCTTCCACGGCGCCGAGGGGCTGCTGTATGTCGTGAACAGCGGCCTCCTCTACCTGCATCGCCCAGCCACGCGCATCCTCTTCAGCGATGTGGCGCGTGTGGAGATGGACGAGTCGGAGAGCGGGCAGGCCACCTTCCAGCTCACCGTGTTCGTCGCAGCAGCGAAGGGGGAGGACAAGTACATCTTCTCCAGCATCGCCAAGGAGGAGAAGGACGGGCTCCTCCGCTACCTCGCCACGAAGGTGAAGCTGGTGCGCACCGGCGTGGCCGCACTGGACGACGACGAGGAGGACGACGATGACGAGGAGGACGAGGAGGAGGTCGACAGCGACAGCGATGGTGGCGACTCGGACGACGACGACGGCGACGATGGTGGCGAGTCCGACGACGGCGACGGGGACGACGACGACGGCCACCGCAAGCGCAAGCGCGAAGACAAGAAGCACCGGAAAGACAAGAAGCACAAGAAGGACAGGAAGGAGAAGAAGCACAAGAAGGACAAGAAGCACAAGAAGCACAAGAAGCACAGGAAAGAGAAGAAGGACAAGGAGTAGCTCTGTGTATCTGGTCTCTCTGCGTGTTTGTGTGTCTCTCTCTGTGTGTGTGTGTGCGTTGTCAGATGCGTTGTGTTACGTTGATGCCGATCCAGCGTGGCGCACCAGTGCTGTTGGCCCCTTCGCCACCGACACCGTAATGTGTGTGTGTGTGTGTGTGTGTGTGTGTGTGTGTGTGTGTGTTTACAGACAACTGTGGAGAAGCGCTGGCTGGCCGCTGGGGAGGAGGAGAGAGGGCCGCCGAACGTCGTGTATGTGGAGAGGTTGCTGTGGCCGTCACGGACGCTCTTGCGCAGCGTCTCACCTCCCTCGATGGAGGACGCAGCGCACCTGCCGCTGCGGCACTGTCGTCCCCCTCTTCACATCTCCATCTGTCTCCCGCTCTCTGGTACCGCGATCAGCGCTGCTGCCGAGGCTGTCGGTGCAGCCGACTCTCTCCTCTCCTTCGCTTTTCCACTCACACACGACGAACACGCACGTGTTGCTCACCGACGACGGTGCGCCTACACACACACACACACACACACACAGCCTCTATCGACTTTTGCTTCTTCTGGGTGCTCGCACGTGCGCACACCAGCGCAAGAGCCGCACCGCGGTCCACGGCAGCGACGCACCGAGCAGCTCGCCGATGCACGGCAAGCGCTTCACCACCCCGGCAGGGCCCCCCGCCATGCGCCACAACGGCTACACGCAGCTGCACGCCTCCTCGTCGTCGACCTCGCCGGGGCGGTCGGTGGCGGCGGCGCGGCGGTCCTCCGGCACTGTTGCCCCCGCCACGGCAGCACCGGAGCGCCGCTTTGCCTCGCAGGCGCGTCCGCGACCCCGGCCCAGTCCTGCCCACATGCCCTTCCTCGCGCCAACCCCCGAGCGGCGGCCGCAGGCGCACCTGGGGAGCAGCTCGCAGAGCAGCATGCCAAGTGCGTCGGTGCATCACATGCTCAGTGAGTTGGTTGACCTCAGCCACAGCATCGCCGCCCTGCTGGACCAGGGGCAGGTGTCGCCGTCCGCGCCGGCACCCGGCGCACCGGACCGGCAGCAGGAGGTGAGTCTCAAGGCACAGGAGATCGAGCGCATCGTGCGGCGCGTGGAGGCGCACTTCGTCGACCACATCCGAACCTTGGAGGCCGCGAACGCCAGCCTGGCGGAGGAGTCGCGGCAGCTGCGCGGGACGCTGGCGGCGCAGCGCGCTGGCGGCGGCGGCGGCGGTGTGTGGGAGGAGTCGGAGGCGCTTGATGCGCGAGACCCCGCGGTGTGGTCTGGCAGGTCCGGCAACGGTGGCGGCGCCGCGCTGGGCGAGTCCGAGCAGCTGCGGCGCGTACTCGTTGCCGAGAAGCGCCAGCGCTTGCGAGTCGAGGAGCAGACGCAACTGCTGACGGAGCAGCACGCCAAGGTTGTGGGGACACTGGAGCGGCGTCTGAAGAAGCAGGAGGAGCAGCTCTACGACCTCATCGCCGCCATCGACCGCGGCTACGGCGGCGGCGCGTCCACCGCGTCGGCCTCGCCAACGCGCAGCACCGACCGCAGCTCGCCACACCGACTCGCCACACCGCGCCGCCTCCTCCGCCAGCAACTCGCCCAGCACCAGCAGACGCAGCGGGCGCTGCAACAGTACAAGGAAAATCTGCTCTTCGACCCCCCGTCGCCGACGGAGAGCGAGGAGGCGACGGGCACCCCCACCACCGCCGCCACCGCTGCTGCAGGGGAGGGACTCGGTCTGGACGACGTGCGGCGCACGCTCGAGTCCATACGCGCCAGCAAGCCTCTGACCGTCTCGGACCAGCTTCACAGCCGCGCCGCGGCCCAGGAGTCCACCGCCGCGCGCCGTCCGACGCAGTCTGCCCGCCAGGAGCCCGCAGCCCCGCGCTCTCCGCTGCGCACCCCCCGGCAACCCCATCCCCCGCCGCCAGAGAGCGCCGCCGCTGCCCGCGCGGATGAAGTAGACGAGATCACGATGTTCCTGGAGAACATCACGAAGGAGCTCGAGAGCCTCGATGTGCAGTAGGCCGCGCCGCCTCTTCTCTCGCCGGTGAACACCGTCGCCCCATCGTTCTCGGATGGCGTTGGCTCTGCCACGAAGAGCGCAGAGTGGGGGAGCGGTGCCGCACCTGTATCGTCGCCGGCTCCTGTTCCCTGGACGGCGGTGGGCGAGACGCAGGGACCACCACATGGAGGTCTGCTGCTGCAGCAGCTGCTGCTGTTGTTGTTGGCAGAGGCGGTATCGATGAGGGAGTCGCCGCTGCCCCCCCCGTCGTCAGCGTACCCGCCCCCGTCCTCCTCTCTCCTCTACACACGTGTGAAGGTGTCTCCCTCTCTGTGTTGTGTGTGTCTGTGTGTCTGGTTAGAGTGCGTGCCTCCTCGTCCTCCTCCTCGCAAGCATCTCCGTGTCGGCGGCAGCACGTCTGCTCACCGCGTGTGGGCCGAGAGCCGCGGCTCGCTCCCCTGACACGGTCATGCAGACGTCCATTCGCTGGCCCTGTGGGCTCTCCTCCTCCTCCTCCGTCACTTCACCCACCTCCGCCTTCCGTCTTTTTTTTTTTTTCCTTTCGCACGCGTCGCTGCCGCGTCGTTGTGGCCACACGTGTGTGTGTGTGTGTGTGAGGTGGACAGCAAGCGTGACTGTCTCTGTCCCCCGCCCATCTCCCTCCGTCCCCCCCC